>JAECUM010007081.1:0-70173 GCA_016617855.1 Megalonaias nervosa | reverse complement strand
AGAAAAAATATATATATATATATATATATATATATATATATATATATATATATATATATATATATATATATATTAAAATTGCATTTAAAATGTTGGTATAAAGCAAATGATATACCAATACTATTGGTATATCAAACTGTGATCTGCCCATGGCACAATAATACATTAAACATTCTCGCAACTGCATGCTATTGATTCTAGATCATTGATGAATTTTCACACATTAATCATTAGTGACATGTGAAAATAACGATAAAAAGTGTTAATAATCCCTGTTTTCTAAATGAATTTAATATGGTACACTATTTTATCGCAATCCTTTCTGCTTTCTGTTCCCCCTTTCATGCATAATAGAAGAAAAAAACCCCACAGAAATCTGGAGTGAGAGAGAAAAAGAATTTGGGTTGGACAAAAACCTTGAAATTAAACTTACACCAAGTAACCTACAAGAATATGGTTCATTGTAATGGTATGTGTGTACTTTCTTAGGGATTTATCTACAGTGTTTTATATAATCAATAATACAAAGTTGCAAACCCTGTCGACATTATATGGTAAATATCTTGGTTACGTGGTACACATACTGTGATGTATCTAATGTTTTAATGTTTTGTTGTTGTTATTCCTTAAACCTATTATAATGTTCCAAACAATTATTAATTAAATATGAAAATGTCCAAAGGCTTCTCTCTCTCCCTCTCCCATCGTAGCAAGATACCGGCGAAGATCTATGAAAAGAAGAGTGTAGAGGATTTTCACTTGTGTCATCCCATGATGTCTCTTGACATATGAATGATGGTAAAAGTTAAGTCAAACCGACCAAAGGATGAGAGAGAGAGATTTAGATTTAAAGTCAAGCCAACCAAAGGGAGAGAGCGAGAGTTTTATAATCAGTAGTACTGTTATTAAAGCATAATAATGACTTAGATCAACTGTAAATATATTAGAGAATTTTAATTACCTCTTGTTGGTTCGTCAGTAGTTTCTATTCCACATTAATTTCCATGCGCAGTTATGTGAATGGCTTAGCATTCATGTAAATGGCGTAGCTAACCAAGTGTTTGTAGTGCTCTACTTTCTTCATTAAATTCATCTTTCACGTTTGAATCATAAGTGTACACATTGATATTAATTTATATTATTGATTTAATCAATGTGAAGAAAAATAGAAACTAAAAAAAGAAAACAATCAACTTATTAATGTGCAAAGGTGACTTTGAATAGCCACAAAAGGCCTAGAACTACATTTTGTAGCAGACACACTTGGGGATGTGAAGAGTTCATTCACTTGGTCAATACACAGTTACTTGTGGTAAATCTTAACTCTGTTCAAAGAGCAAATATATATATTTGTATGTGATATAAATAAAATATATGTATAGTATATATGCTGTATCAATGATATACCACTCGTAAAAACTCAGCAAGCCTCGTTTCCTTTTAATGAAAAATTAATACATCTCATGGTATATTAGTGATACAGCATACATGCTATATATATATATATATAGAGAGAGAGAGAGAGAGAGAGAGAGAGAGAGAGAGAGAGAGATGTCTCTCTGGTGCCGCTTTGACAAAGTTGTACAGAAGTGTCATCTACAAAGACCCAACAGATCATTTTACTAGACTCTTGTTTCAGGGAAATCTCAAAAGCAGTGAGAGTGTTGAACAAGACTAGAAAAGTTGTTCTTGTTGACAAATAGATGGTCTTTCAACTTGGGTGTACTGTGCATAGACAAAAGAGTCAGTTGATGATCAATATTAGAGTATTTAGGCTTCTCACTTCAGTGATCGTTATATATGTTATCTTGGCATCTGTCTCCAGGTTTGTTAAAAACCAAGCAAGCAAAACTGTTCAACGTGGACCCAGCTCAAATCAAAACATTATAACAGTTATCTCATCTCCAAAGAAGAGACCCTCCAATGAGTCCACAGAGCAGCTGTCCACTCCAGAGGTCCCTGTGAAGGTTTTTAAAGTGGAGACACCCCAGCCTGAGGTACTGTATTGATGCTGTAGACAATTCAGTTACAATTTTCTTAATTTCATATTGAGCCTTATATATAACTTTTTCAGAATTTTGAAAAGTTTTCCTTTTATATTTTGTTGTTCTTTTTGCTAACATTTATTTAGAAGAGTTTATATTCCTAAAGTTTTTTGTCATTCTTCATCTTTACAAAATTTAAACTTTACTTTTAATTGGCAGCATACAGCCATTATTGTGCTGTTATGCTTTTAAATGCTGATACACATTGGACATGCATGCATGGACACACACATATGTATGGTGGTTTTACTGATGCAAATTAAATTTTAAAGGGGATCAGTGGACTGAGATTTAAAAAAAACATTTGAATAGTAACAACACATTTCCTGCTACTGCTGCATTTCTTTTCTGGGATTCAGTCCCTCAGCCAAGCTACAAGATTCCTTCCTTTAGTTAATATGTAAAGTTTCCATAATTTAAAAAAAAAATATACACCAAGGTCCCATCGAGTGTTAGTCTCTTCAGTCCTTTCTAATAATTGAATGTTTTGCTAATTTATGTGTCTTGCTTTGATAATGGTGCTTTAGTTAATTGTATTCCCCTTCATTATTCTGGTAGTAGAGTAGAAATCTTCTATTCATTTTGGTTCCAAATTTTTTTGTTTTAATATTTTGTTTGCAAGGTGTGGGAAGTGAGGGCATAAGAAGGCCCCAAGGGACACTCATTCTGCATGCTTTCTGTGAAGTGACGCTTCCTTCTCCCACATGAAGCAATAGATGTCCCGCCTTTGGCTTCAAGATAGTGCAAATGTTACATTCTGGTAACATGTCTTGTTCCATCAGACTGTGTCCCACAAAAAGGAGAGGGCCCACCTCTCTCCTCTGGGAAGGATGAGAAATGTTCTTATTTGCCACAAAGGTCCACATTTAATGTCAGTCCCATCACCTCCCTTGAGGGGCTTCAGAAAAAAGACGACCCTATTTGCCTTCTCTACAGAGGGACACTAGACACATAGTCATGTCCTACCTCAGGAGTGAGTTGAGGATGATGACATTGTTTCCATAATGGAGAACTCTGAGTTTGTGGAGGAACAGGTGACAGTCCCTCCATCTCCATTAGGGTCCCCATCTTCTTTTGATGCTAGAGAAGAAAGGAGTAGGACATTTGATAAGGCTGTAAATGAAGTTTACTGTTTTCTTACCCTAGGTTTGTGTCCAAAGTCTTTGGGCTCTGAGGACAAATTGATTCTCTCCAGTCTAGAGATGCTGTCAGGGGCAGCATCAGGTTGAGACCTTCTGTTGCTCCAGCATTCTGTGATGGTTTTGGAGCTTGCACAGAAGTTTTCCTGTGGACAAGTTCACCAGGCAGGAGAACTGCTGGTTTCCGCATCCAGCTGTCGAGTCCACTTTTTGGCTTTTTAACATTGGAGCAATATGGGGATTTTGGTTGGGACCTGGGCTTTGCCCCTAGTTAAAATTTTGGAGGGCTTAAGGCCCATACACTCGTCAAACCTAATTTTGGCAGCTCCTTGGGTCTTGTGAAATACGAGTCATTGTCTCAGCAGCTCATCAGATATTGCTGGAGGTTATAGCAAAGACATTGTGGCAATCACTTTCTATGTCTATGGTGCTGTCTAGAGAGCTTCATCATTTTTGCAGGGGTGCTGCTTTGGAGTTAAAGGATGTTGCTGAGCCACCGCAAGAACCTGCTAAAGTCGGCTCCTCTTGCAACTGAGACACCTTTCGGAAGCCACATTCCCTCTTTGGTCTTCTCAGGATTTGAGGGAGCAACAGTACCAGTAGCTGCTCCTGGCCTGTCTGTGCAGGGCAAGGAATGCACTCACCTTGACTGCCAATTTGGACTTTTTTCCAAGTTTTTCAAGTAGGCACAGCCCAAGCAGCCTCAGATGCACCATCAATTCAAAGCTCCCTCAGACCCTTTGTTCACTAGACAAGGTGGCCAGAAAAGCCAAGAGAGAACGTCTTGAGTCTTCTTCTCCAGTCCTAGGAGGAAGGAGTTTGGCCATAGGGACTCATTTCACATCTTGCTGTGTCTTCCTCATCCTGGTGGCCCCATTTGGGGCTTGGCTAGCCCTATTCTTAGTGGTTTGGCTGGGCCTGTGCATTGCGGGTCCTTTCTACCCTAAAGGACAGCTGTCAGATTTGTTTCAAGGAACATCATCTGCTATCATGGACCCCCATCTTCTTTCACCAGTCCAAATTGTTGTGTTTAAGTGAAGAGGTAACAGCCTACTGCAGGTTCTACACAATTTTTTTTCATTTTTGTCAATTTTTATTTGAATTTGTCTCATTTTCAGACTTCACTATTTCAGACAATATGTTTCAACTTAGTATCATTGTTGCATGTTGTACTTCAGGTTAATCATGCTCTCACTGTGTTCTTGCACACTCTTTTAGTAACAAGTGTTGTTTTGGAGACATGTTGACACATTTGTGCATAGTTTATTACTTTGCTGTTGTCTTTGTCCCTTCAGAATCTAAAAGAATGATGACAAAATGTTCCAAATGCAAGAAATTTCAAGCTAACAAGGACAACCATGACTCCAGCATTGCTTGCATAATTGCACCTTGTCAGACATGCAACCACTTGGTCTGAATATAATTGGTCTACAATTCTATACAAATTGGCAAAAAACTGAGAAAGACAAAATCCAGCATCAAAAAGATATCTTGAGTAGTCCATCCTAAAACTGAATCATTGGTGAGCTTAGTGGGTGACATTGTTGGGTTACCCCCCCCCCCCCCAAAATTGAGATTGAGACAGAAAATACCTTCAGCCACGATACACGATATTTTGTGATCCATCAAATAAAGAAATGATACTGTACAATACTATCCTGGATGCCAACAAAGTCATTCTGCTGTTAGTCAAACATTCTGCTGTCTGAATGTATATTGTCTGAAAACTGTACAAAGACCATGGGGTCATATGGTATTGAACTGTACTGGGACCCTGTCTTTCCACTTGTACAGTAAGGTTGTAATGGAACATCACGGGAACCTTATTGATAGGTCCTTCCGCTTTACCACTACAGCAGTTCCGGTACTGGAGCCATATCGGGATCTCAAAGAGAGATTTGTCTGTTTCTCCATGCCAGTGACACTACCAATACTAAACTTATATTGACTGTGCATGGGAGTCCACTGTTCGGATTGTCTGGGTCATTAACAGAACAGCTCACCATTTTATTACAAGTGCCCTGACTGCTTCTGTGAATTTTAGCCTATTGTGATGAGATTCTTGTCTGTGTACAGCAACTTTCAAATCGTACCATGCCCTGACATTATCAACAACAACTTTTAGGATGCCCTCCTGCTTTGAGGCAAGATAGAAGAAGTGAGGAGACAGGCAGTCCAAACTACCCCTTCAACTTGCAGCCCAGCCTCCACAACCCAACACACCAAGTCGGTCTCTACCCCAGAAGAGTGACAATCAACATAGCAGGGCAAGGGATTGTTCTCTGGACAAACACAGAACTAGTCCTGATGACAATCCAATGTCAGGCAGCAGCAGCCATCTCGTTTAGGAGCCAGGCTTATCAGCGGCAAGAAACAAAATTTCTCCATCCCAAGTCTCCAAATTCCTGCCATTAGATAAACATCCTGACCACCTACAGATAACCTACTGGTAGGCACTAGACTCTTGCATTTGAACTCTCTTTGGATTGCTTTATTCCCAGGAAACAAGTGTATGATCCAAGTTTTTCCAATCGGCTTCAGATTTAATTTATTCAACCCCCACCCTGTTAGTTCTCTTTGAGCTGGCTCATTCAGTATATTTCACTGATAAAGTTCAATGTGAAGACAGCATGACTGATCCTATTCTCTATCAGAAGGAATGAGTTTGCCATCAGTCTCAACCAGACCACATGTCTTACCTTTGGTTTTTGGGAAATTCTTTTAATTTGCTTACCGCAGAACTATTTACCTATTTTGAGCTCTTCCATTCAGCCTAAACATCAGTCCTTGGGCTGTCACCAAGATTTTGAATCATGTCATCCTGTTCTGGTCGACTTCACTCACAGCAGTGGTGGTGTATCTAGATGATGTCCTGCAGAAACATGAGAACTTCTATTCTTGTCAAGGGCAAGGACGATCTCTTATGCCTTCTACATCACCTTGATTTCCTAGCAAACAAAGAAAAGTCTGACCTATCCACCTTGGTATGGAATTTATGGCTCTCAGTCTCGTATGACTACCTCACATTTGAGTGATGCCTCTTGTTGAACTTACAGAGTCCACTGCCAAGAACAAATGGTTCACGGCAATAGAGTTTGCAACTTTCTCAGATTGTTCAGTGCTGCAGCAGACCTGGTACCGCAGGGCCTTCTCTTTATGCGCCCATTACAACAGTTATGGTTGGCTCACAAAAGGGATTCTTCTGGTAAAGCCCTAACAAAATGTTATGTATGGATGCAAGTATGCACAATTGTGGAGCCCACCTGTTGCCTGGTTTCAAGACTGCAAGCGGCATGTGGCAATCGGAGAAGTCATCAACCTTCTCAAAATTGAATGCTATAATCAATGCCATTCGTTTCTTGTAATGACCAAGTCTGTGGGAAAGTTGTTTTAACTATGTCAGGGAACTCATTGGTTGTAAACTACCTCTTCAAACAAGGGGGAATCAAATCACCTTATCTGTGAATTTTGGTTTGGGAAATCATGCATTGGTGCTCTCAGCTCATCATCACTGCTCAAATCAGACACATTCTTGGCAGGCTCATTGTCCTGGCTAATACTTTGTCAAGAAAAGGTCAGACTATTCATACCAAATGGTCCATTCACTATTTGGTCTTTCATTTGATTTGCACACTTTGGGGGCTACCAGCAATCAAGCGCTTTTGTGACAAGTTGAAACAACAAACTGCCCACCCTTGTCTCTCCAGTTCAGGACCCAGCAGTTTCAACTGAGGACAAACATACATTCAGTTGGGAGCATTTGTGGTCCTTTGGTTACCCACTCACAGTTCTAATACCAAAAATGATAAATTATTGGGTGAGAATTGTAAACTAATTTTGATTGCCCCCTTAGATGGGACAAATCATTAGTTAGCAATGTACTCGATAGATCTATCTAGGATGATTCTGGTGAAGCTGAATCTTCTCAAACAGCCATGGTCATCCATCCATGTCTGGCACCACTCCTCCTTAATGCCTGACTTTTGTCAGGAGTTCCCTGCAAAAAGAATTCAAGCTTTCAGTCATGGAGAGAATCTCATTAGCATGAAGGCCCTCCACTTTGAAGATGTACAAGTGTTATGTATATCTATATTATGTGTGTTAATTTTCACAACTCTAGATTGAAAGGTCATTTAATAAATAACATATTAAATACTAATATTCTTTATAGTTGTTAGTTTGTACTCTAAGATTATAGTAAACCCATTCATAGCTTCAAAGATAGTGAGATGCACTCATACTGAAGTAAACACATTGACAAGTTCAGTACAGGTCATCGGATTCCCCCAGGTGAAATCATGCTGACTTGGTTTCTGATTGGTTTGCTGCTAAAGTACTTGACCTTATTTATATTTAGAGTGATTTGAAAACACCAAGATTACTATTAAAGCCTAGTATTGCATTCTGTATTGTGTCTCAGGTGTTGATATAAGAGATGATTTACTGGAAACGAGTTATTCCTGGCATTGTCATCAGTCTTACTGGAGTCATATAGTTGTGTGGACTTGTGTATTTATTTCAGTTATTCATTGGAATTATAAAGTGCTCTCTCATTCCGAGTTTAGATGCTGTTTGGATTTATTGTGGATTCTTTTAAACACATTTTGCATATTTTCATGATACATCAAGACTACTGGCACATCAGTACCATAGTGAACCTCATTTTGATTATCACTGGAACTTGATACTTTTGGATACTTTTCAGCCCATGAAGTTAGAGCAGTTGTTACAGGCCTCACTTTAAGACTGCTGTCTTGTGATATGAGACATAAAATAAGCTGTTGGCTGGTACATGTAGTCAACCTTCTCTAGTTTCCATCTCTGCGATCTGGTTTCCCAGAGACAAGAATTGAATCTGGTGGGTCCATTGGCTGAAGTCCAGTTATCCACCATGCCTTGCAAACATCAGTACAGCCTGCCTTATGGGCATTCTGGGCAATTTCGCTGGATTCAACCACATTTTGCTTGTTGTAAGAAGAGCTCAATAAGTCTTATCGTTAATGGCTTTAATGGTGACGTGATATGTGACTGTCAGCTGCATTGCATCTAACATGGGTGGGTGGGTTATCTTTCAAATAGGGATTCCAGCCTTCCTTTGATGGATATTCAGGGTATAGGTAGGATGCTCAGCATTTCCTCCACCTATTACCTATTCTTCTAATGTTAATTTGATAGAATTTTGTTTGAAGAAGAAGGCAAATTTTCTAAGTAAAGTATGTTTTTCTAAAAATACTGATCACATTACTTTAGCACGATCCCACCTCCCTGCCATGCAAGCATACTCATTGATCAATCATTTGGCTTAAAACTGGTGACACCTGGTAATGGCAAGAGGAGGTAATGGACAAGGGTTATTGCACTTTGTGTAAATGATCTAGATAGAAAAGGCATTTTTTTTTGTCTTTCTAGAAGGGCTGGATTTAGGAGGTAGTAATCTTTTATCCCTGATGTTAATCTGATCGGGGAATGTATTTGGAGGTGAAACATACTTGAACAATTTGCTTTTTCTTCTTTGCCAACTCAGGTTTCTGGCTAAGAATAAGTTACCTTCAATAGCTATACTTCATACCAAGTTTTAGTTGTATCATTGCTGGGGATGACCAAAATAGGCTTCTTTGCCCAATTGAGGTTTTATTTTGTCTTTTGTTAAAGGGGGAAGGAATAGTCATACACATCTTGTCTTACCTCATGAGGGTTCCTTGGGTATTTTGGCATCCGTTGTTTATAGGTGGAATGTCCACACTATCAAGAGAAATTAAAAGTATCTCAAAGAGATTGGCCATCTTTTATGAGAATTAAAACCCATGCTGTTAGGGCAGTTAGCAGTTCTTGGGCCTTTTCGAAAAATTTATCTTTGATGAAATTAGGAGAATTGGTTCCTGGCAGTCTTACACTACTTTCTGATTTTATATTTGATCTTTGGCACACCATTTGGCATTTATTTTTGGTTTGGGTGAATAATAGTGGCACAAAAAGTGACTCAACCTTCTACCAGCGTACAGTAGCAGACACTCTTACTGTAAGGCTAAGTATAGAAATTTTTATACCAGATTTGATGAGGCCATCATCCTCCTGTAACAGGTGATGTATTAACAGTTGTCAATTCCCTCCTTCCACCCCATTTGCATGTCCTGTACTCCAGGTCCTATTCAAAGGGGATAGTATTTTGTACATTGGCTTTGACACAAGAGTCAGACTGGGATCATGTTCTGTTCAGTTCTAGAACCTTCCAGCACTAATCAAGAGAAAAAAATCATATAGCTTTGACAAGAGACAATAAATTCTGGAAAAATGAAAGTGTTTCAGTTGTAACAGGCGAGTATTACAGAATTAAAATTAGTTTTACACCCCCACCCCTAGCTATCCCCAAGACAAAACATATTTGACAGCATGGCTCCATTATCATCCCTGAATCTTCATTACATAAATACAATTTTCCCCATTTTTGTGAACTTTGAAAAATGTTATTTGAAAATGAATAAATGTGAGATTGCCTTTGGTGTGATGTAACAGGGAGACTTGCATCACATCACAAGGATGTTTGCATCATGGCACAAGGTTCCTTGCTTCATGTCACAGTGAAACTGGTAGCATTACTATGGCCTTAAAATATCCCATGCAGTTTTGTCATGGATTCAACTGTTTTTATGTATGATTAGAAAGAATGTTAAATTCATAGCTGTGTGATTATTAATTTTATTTCTTCTTATTTGTGTGCATTACAATCATACATATGTCATCTTTCCTACCTAGGATGATTGGTATAATATGGGGCTGAAAAAACTGGAATATCTAATAGTGCCCAGGAATTCAGATGTTCATTAGTTTTTATTTATGATTTAAAATTTTCTACTATATTTCATCCAGATTTGTCAGTAAGTTAAACATTATTACTTACCCAACAAAATTGCACCTTTGTATACTCTTTTATAATAACATTGTATACCAAGTTATGACAAGACTACCTTATAATGCAGTACATACACATATGTTACTTTGACTTAATGAAATGGGATCCAAGACGATATTTGCGTTATAACAGGAATTATAGTGAGGGAATTCATTGTCCAAATGGTCAGTTTGTTCAAGAATGGTATTGTTTTTTGCTTTCAAAAGAGTAAAAAGGTCAGATGAACTAAAATTCCATTTACAGTGCCATTTTGTATTATTTCTTAACTAAACTTGATGTATTCAGTCTCAGCAGAAGGACACCTATGTATGTGAAACACATTTTGTGTTGAAATCCATAGAACATGGTTTTGGAGGACGAGGGTTTGGAGTGGTAGAGGGGAAAAAGTTTATTCTGTTCCATTGTGTGAAAGCATAGGAATTTGCCACAACAAACCATATCAGTTGCTCTTCTTAGTGGGATACTAACACAGACAATACAGAAATATCCTTAATGTACATTCCAGGAGCCAATGGATGAGGAGACTCGACAGTTAAAGGAGAAAATAGAGGAACAGAAACGAAAACGTGAAGAGTTCATAAAGCAGAAAGAACAGAGACGCCTGGCAATGGCACAGAAACGAAGAGAAGAATTAAAGAAAAAACTGGCAGCACAAGGTGATTACTCAGATCTGTATCGTATTTTACTGAAGGAATATGCTTATGAAGCACCCACACTGTTGATTTATGATATTATTTTGTAGGTCAATTTCATGAGGTAAAAAGTTCATCATCATATATGTACACGATGCTATCACCAAATATTGTTTCCATGTGTTACAGTCTTACTAGAAGAGTTGTCTGTCTTAGTCTTATTGGGAGTTTTCCACATATGTATGACCCTTGAATGACTTTGAAGTTTGAACTTGCATTTTAAACCAAGGATTTTAAATTTTTACCATGTTTTGGTGTCATTCATGATCTCCAGATAACTTCATTGCAGGTTTTATAAATACATTACAAATACACAAACATACTGAAATTTTGTTGATACTCTATTCTAGCTTCTAATGCCAGCATTTAGTGATTATGATCTTAAACCACTCTGCTTTTAGATTTCATAATCAAAAAGGGCATAGAAAGTAAATCCATTGGGATAAAAGCACTGGTATGCCCAGGGTAAGGTTGGAAGCTCACCTTTTCTTATTGTACATTTTAAGTAAGATTACCTAGTTGACACAGCAATGCTTTACAACAGTTATAAAAATATTGTTTTTAGAGAATAGAAAGTAAACATGTGAATGTAACCTTGCAAAGTCAGTTGAATGGTAACAACTGCATGTGGCAGCACAATTGACTGTAAATGTCACTCACTTTTCTTACCAGACAGGCTTCAAAGAAGTCTTAGAGCCTGATGAAACAGAGTAGACAGGATAATGTGTTAAGGAAACCTGAAGGGCATTTACCTCCAAAGGATAATGTGTTAAGAAAACCTGAAGGGAATTTACTTGCAAAGTCAAAACACAGTAGTTTAAATAAGTTGAAATTTGCTTCAGATAGGTGTATGTCTGATGAAAGGATAATTACCTTTATGTTAAATGTTTTGATTGTGATTCTCATGGAAAAATGATTTAAATTAATGACAGATTTTGTGTTTCTTGTTTAGGTATGACTCTCAGTGATATTGTAGAAAAACCAGTTGCAGAAAATTCACAGCCAAAAGGGCCATCATCAGGAAACCTTCCTGGTCAACCGAGCCAATCTCAGAATATCAATCCTCCACCTGAGAGGACCTCTAACTTCAATCCCCCACAGGGGTCATCTCAATTTAATAACCAACCCCAAGGAGCACGTAACTTTAATTTAGCACAGCAGAGCGCACCTAATTTCAATCCTCCTACCCAGGGAGCACCAAACTTCAAACCTACATCACAAGAGATGCCTAACTTCCATCATCAGCCTCAAGGAGGCTCTCAGTTTGATGACTTTCCACAGCAGGTGATGCAGATTAGTGTTGTTGGACAGAACACAGCTCCTCCTAGGCAGCGTCTGCAACAGCAACATGGAGGACTGCGAGTGGGAAAAGTGGGTCATATGAGGAGACAGTCATTGCAGAAGTTTCAGGGTCAAGATCAACAACAGGGTCTGCTCAGGAGACAATTTTCTGCTTCAAATCAATTCAAAAGACAGAATTCACATGGTGGTTTTCACAGAAACTTGAACCAGTCAGTGAGTTCCATTAACATGAATCAGAATCAGGGACAATTTAATATGATTGGATTGCGGAAAACTACGATTAGGCAAGATCAAGGTCAGTTTATGAATCGAGACATGCAGCATGGTCAGGGTCAAGGTCAGGGATATCAGCAAGAAAATCAAGGTCATTATCTGGTCAACCAAGGGTCACAAGGAAATCAACAAGGGAACTTGATACAAGTCCAGGCTCAGGCACAGGATACTCCAAAAGTAACAAGATATTTAATCATCCAAAGGAATGCTCTGGGTGAGGAGATTAAAAGAGATGAAAGACATGTTTTAACTGGGGAAGGAGGTCAACAAATTCAGCAAAGTATGAGGCAAGTTAATCAAAGATTGAAAAAGGCCAAATTGCAGCAGATTAGGAGTCAAACCCAGCAATTACAGGTGCAGAATGTGGCCTTCCAGAACAAACCAGAAGAAACTTCAAATCGAACTGTGGTTGCAGCAACACCTAATCAGAATAGAGTTGTCAGACAGGTTCAAGGACAGATTCAGAATCAGGGTCAAGCTAACAGGACAGTGGTTGCTGTGAAACAGACACGAGTTCAGAGGACAGTTAAAGCAGGGCAAGAGGGAAGCAGGGTAAGTAAATAGTTGCTTTTTTAAAGTCATCAATTGGAATAGAAATATATATCTAAAAATGGAAAATTCATGATTTTACAATTTACAGGTTATAGCTCGTTTCTCAGAAGTAGTAGGAGATGACATATAGGAGAAAATGTGCAGCCTCACTGCATCTCAACTATCTTGTTCTTTCTAGTCCTGGGCATTAGTATGGAAAGTGTTTCATAGTACCTACCCCTGATGAGGTGGTTAATGGACCTAACATTGTACATAAAGGTATATTATTTGTACATTCTTAAGTTTTTATTTGTATTAGTTCAGGTTTTTCTTTTGCACACAGTATACATACTGTTATACCAGAAATTGTGAAACTTGGCGACTTCTTGAGGAGATGAATCTTGATACGTACTAAATCCACATCACAAAAGTAGGTCATTGCTACCCATATTTTGAGCTTCATTGACATTGTTAAATTTAGTGTTTAAAATTTTTTTATCAAGCTGTTATCATATTAAACTAATCAAACTAGACCTTTGAATGCCTCTCATTTAGTATGACATGCTTTAAACAAAAGAAGTTTACAGTAACCTACACTACAATTTGTTTTCTTCTGGTTTAGGTTTTGTTTTTGCATTTAACTCATGATGAGATAGGTTTTTTGCACCCTGTATACTTACTGTAAAACTTATTTAGAATCACACAACTTGAGGAATACCACACCCTCATCACAAAAGTAGGTCACTGTAATTCATATTTTATACTTTACTGACTTGTTTAAGTTTGTGTTCCGGTTTAATTCTCAAGCTATGCTTATGCTAGAATAAACAGATTAGATGATTTTGTTTATTGCTGTTAGTACCACACTCTTACAACAAAAAGTCACTGCATTTAACATTTTACTGTCTTGTGTTAAGTTGTTGTGTTTAGTACATGAATAGATCATTTTATTTGCATCCTGTATTCATTGTTCTGCCAGATCATGATGAGAGGATGCATCATAATGAGTATTATACCATCATTGCAAAAATAGGGAACTGTCCCAGATTTCTCTTGTCACTGACTTTGGTTAAATTTTGTGTTTTTTATTAATTTCTCAAGGACAGTTTATGCCGAATCTAAAACTAGATGATTGCATATGCAGATGGTGACAAGAAAACCATGGCACCATCTCGAGCCAGTTGCTTTACAAAGCCTCATTCTTTACTGCAGAAATTAGTCATAATCAGTTTTGCATTACGTTGAATGTCTCAGAAAAATTTTTAGATTCCTTTCCACTCTGACAAGCTATTAATATCCCAGATATTACAGAGATCATGATGTTCTCTGCGTTGATTATTCTGTACTGTTTGTTGCCTAGTCGCATTAACATATAGTGTAATGAAAGGGCAGAAAATAAGTCAAAGCTGCTCTGCAGTCGTCCATCTGGGAATTGAAGATTGAATATACACACTTCAATATTGTATAAAGCAACATTTTTGTCATACTTGGCAAAATATGTGGAATAAAAACTCCACAAACTTGAGAACATCAAACCCGCTATTGGTGAGTTGGATCCCTAATATAGAACAAATTAGAAAGATGAGCTGGTATTCTTCCAGATGTATATAAGAAACATATCTGACTGGTGCCAGTGTCCACTGTTAGTGGATGACATTTTTGTTGTGTGTGTTGATTTCAGCCCTTCAATATTGAAGTGCGAACCATTTGAAGAAACGGTACAAGCATGTGCAATCTTGGAAAATCGTAGATTTTTTTAAAAAAGGGAATGTGTTTCATTCAGCAAAATTTATTTATTTTTTTAGGATTTTACGTGTTACCTTTATCTGTTACATTTTAAAGAATTTGAATATATTTGTGTTATATATTTTAATATATTTGTGTTCTGTATTTTAATATATTTTGTTCTATATTTTATCTTCTTGTAATTGATGTTTACATTTATTTAAACATATTTGCCCTTTATTTTGTACAGTTCAATTTTACATTTTTTGAACTTTTAACTATGGTTGGAACTACTTACACACTTGTGCTAAGGTACCATAAAACACTGTTACATACATATATCTATTTGTTCCACACCATTACAACAGAAGGTGATTATGACTTGTATTTCACTGGCTTAGATTTAGTTTTTAACTCATGACCAGATAGGTTTTTTGCACCGTTTTACATACTTGGTGATGGGCATTATCTTGACGAGTTCTACACTTTTGTAAAAATAGGTCACTGACCCATATTTCATGCTTTACTGAAAATGTTACATTTTGTGCTGTATTTTTTTAAGCTGTGTTCATTAAAAACTAGATGAGTATTTACATCTGGTAGTACCACACCATTATAACTAAGAAAAGGTGGACATGACCTACGTTTGATATTTTACTGGCTCAGATTCAGTATTTGCATTTAACTTATGACCACTGCTACGAATATGTAATTAAATTGCTTGTGTGTTAGTTTTAAATCCTTTTTTTTATTTTAGTTTTGTTTCATTACATTTTATTGTAAGGATAATATTTTTACTGGATTTGATATTTTTCCCAGTAAATTCAGTCTGTTTAGAACGCAAATGTTTGCTTCATTTTTATTTTTAGCTAATCTAGTTCTTAACCTTGGCTTCGATTTTGTAAACATTGAATGAAAACGATTGGCTATTACCAAGGTCATGTTTGGCCCACGTGTTACCTAAGTTGTAAACAGCCTTTCTTTTTTTATTTATTTCCAGCGTGAGAATCTGATTTTTAGATAGGGCTATTCTAGGCCTATGTGTGAAATGGCATTTTTTTTACTGTGCTGTTCAAATTAGTGATCACGTAGCCCCATCACGTGAGCCACCATGTGATCTAAAATCGTGGGTTAAAACAGACTAGTAGATTAGGCAGTCGTGTTTTACACCTTTAGAGCTCAAGGTGTTTTTTATTGTTGATGCCAGTTTGTTTTGAGTTCATCTGTTTTTTGGGATTTAATAATTTATATTCTCTGGAAAACAACACAAGTGCTTTTCTTTATAAAAATTCTGGGACAAAGACATTTAATGGCAATTTATTCTGGAATTCTAAACAGAACATTATAAATTGTGATTCAGCGAGGAACTGTTGCAATCAGTACAATGACCTCATCTGACGTCATTGCCTTCCATATTGGAACTTCATAGAGATTCGAACCTGGATTCAATTAGAACTGTTTAGTGATAGGACTTATATTTTTCAATTCTAGGATTAATTTTTGGATTATATTCACAAACCGTAAGTCCTATTTCATATTTTTACCTTGTTTTCTAGGGAAATAAATTATTTTGTTAAAACTTTCAAACTTGTTGGCTTCACTCTTTTCTTTTGTTACGTTTGTACGAGCCTACACGTAACACCACATAGATTTTTGGAATCGTGGATACATACTTTTATACCTAGAAGCATGAACCTTGGTGAGGGGATTTATTTTGAACACCTTAGGTGTTATGTTATTTCTCAGGAATTGTCAAACAGATAATTACATGCCAATTTTGTATCTGCTTTTGCATCTTTTAAGTTTGAGTCTGATATCCTGTATTTGCCCATATAAAAGAACAGCTTCAACTCAGATTTGCTGCAACAATCTGCTGGCAGATCTGGGCTTTAAGTTATTCACTCTACTTAAGCTTTCATGCAGACATTTTACACACAGAACTGCCATTGCATTATGTGAGTGCATATCAAAGTGTGTATTATACTAAGCTAAATATGTTTGGTCTTTATTTGAATAGAGAGTGGTGGTTGGCCAAGTGAAACCAAGTGTGGGACCCAAGATCGTCAATATATATTTTGTCTTTATTTGAACAGAGAGTTGTGGTTGGCCAAATGAAACCAAGCGTGGGATCCAAGATTGTCATTATAGAGGGCTTGACTGCCACTACTACTGAAGCTGTCATCAGAAAACTGGCTATCACTGTTGGACCAGTGGAGGTTAGTTTGATGTAAAATTGCATTGTATACCACATTTGCTAATGTATGACATGTGGTCAATTACAAACAGAATAGACCTAGATCTGCCATCATATCAGGGTCAGCACAGTTTGTTCTGTAATTTCAAGCAAACATCTGAGAATTGGTCTGCCCATGGCATATCTTGGTCCATTTCTGTTTTCATTTGGGTCTGTATTGTATTTAGACAGGTACAGTATTCTTAGATTTGTTTGCTATGGGTTTATAGAAAAAGCAGAAACAATTTGTGTATGCCTGCAGTTTGAATTTCTGTACATCTGTATGTCTGTTATGAATCCATTATCGCAAGATTAAACTAAAACTGCTTGAGGGAAACAAATTAAATTTGGTAGGTAGATTTTATTCAGCTGTAAAGACAGAATGCTGTCAGATACATAGTGTAAGCTATTAGTCATTTTTTAAGATGATTGAGAATACATGAGGATTGATTTTACTGATATAGTTTGTCGATGTTTTTTAGGATGTTAAAGTAATCAAAGGACTGAGACAGGCCACTGTGACCTTCACCAAACCAGAGAGTGCTGCCATCTTTGCCAAGAAGTTTAACCGGTAATATGCTGTCATATATATAGTAAAATGTCAACATTTTAAATATGCATTTTATTTGCCTGCCACTTGGCAGACCATGCTATTATATGGCCAGTTCTGTCTGTTCACTCAGCCATCATTTAATTATTTGGTTTCGGTGCAATAACTTTACTTTTGCTTCAGATATAATACTCCCACAATATAACAATATCTGTATGGGCCAGAGTATGGGAGCATCTTATAATAATGTACATAATACAGTAATACCCCATTATTGTGCTATCCATGTGAGCCTTTGAGTATACTGCCTTATAGTGAGTCTGCTTTATAATGAAGTACATGATACAGTACACCCTAATAACACTGTTCACATGAGCCATAGAGTACCTCCTTATAATGAAGTACCATATATACTTGCTTAAAAGAGGAGTCCAACAGCAAACTGCACAGACCCAGATCTGCTGTCAGATAATGCACCAGCAGAGCTGGGTCTGTGCAGTTTGTTAGGAGCAATAATTAGAACAAACAAGATAAATCCTGATCTGCAGGTACATCATGCTATGGCAGACCAGGATCTGTGTTGTTTGCAGTTTGACTCGACTTATAAGCAAGAACTTATGGTAGAAGACACATGTAAATTTTCTACTATTTAATGAAATCGGCTTAATGGCCATGCTTGCCATACAACAGGTACCATGTTATAATGAAGGGCCTTTTTGGAAGTGCTGTACAATCATCCAACTCTGTAGGTGAGTTGTACCATATGATTAAAAGGACATCTCTTTTTCAGGATGTAAAGGTCAAGGTCACTCACTTGCCAAAGCAAATTTGTTTACATGTAATAACAGAAGTTCCACAATACATACTTTAATCAAACTTAAAAAGTCTGATGCCTTTGAGGAGACAAGCAACAAACTGATCTCTGGTCTAAGGGAAATGGTCATTGTGATAGTCCAAGCAAATACGGTTTCTCAGTGAAAATTGCATAACTTCACCAAATCTAACTTTAATATGTTACCCGAGAATAGAAACATTTTCTATTTACTCCAGGATTTGAGGGTTAAGGTCAGTATTACTTGACAAAGGAGAATTGGTGTTTTATTACTTGAGTTGACAGGGGAGCTGAAGAATGAAGAGCAGAGAAAGCAAGACAATAATGTTTTTCCCTTGGGCATTAGAATGGTTGGAATCAATCCAGAATTCCAGAGTCATAAGTCTAATTTAAAGTAAATAGTAGAGATAAATTAAGAGCATAATGTCATCAGTGCAAAAAAAATCCGATAGCCTGACGCACGGGGCCCTGCTAATTTTAGTTTGGGCCCATCCTGTATTGAAAGTGAGGTGCCTGTTGGGCTTCTAAAAAAAAAATTAGTTTGCCTGAGGAAACTTTGATTGCACTGATGCAGTGAGTAAATGTAATTTCATGATGTTGACATACGTGCCATAACACGGCACAATCTAAATCAGATTACTAATGTCTATGTGAAATTGAGATCTAATTTTAATGAGATGGAAGCTTTGCTAAAAAATACGATTTTGTACTCCCAAATCCCCTGGCACGGTTGTGTTTTGAGAAAACACAATTTTCAGTAATCTTAAAAAAAAAACAACAGCAAAAAAACAACAAAACAATACAAACAACTACAAAAAAACTTGCAGTCTATGCCTGTTACATGTAGGATGTATAAACGGTGATCTGTAATGATTTGAACTGATATGAAACTATCCCTTGGGCAGTTTAAATACCAGCAATTAAAGGAAAAGAGGTCAGGTATATAATCAAAGCTTTACATTAACTGGCCGACAATAGCTAGTGAGATGTGTTGAAAGTTGCAGTGGGTGAACCCATGGTGCTGATTTGCATAGGTATGATCAGGAAGTGGAACAAGCCATTATAGGTAAATCAAAGTGATGATAGATGCATGTGCAAGAACAAAACTTGTTACATATTATTTCCTTGAATGAGAATGTTTAAGCTGCTATGTGTTATATTTTTGACAAGTTTATGAACAGCGGCATTGTTTCTTTGAAGTCTGATTTTACTGCATATATGGAATGCAAAGCATTTCAATTATCAGAATAGTGTTCAAGTTTAATTTATTTTTATTAAATTTATATTTGAATTGTAGCTATTGCAACATTGTGTGACAATTTTAAAAAAGGGAAAATTTTGGACATGTGGAAAATTGGAGTCTGGCATACCTGTGAACTTTTTAGAAGCCAAATAAGGAGAATAACAAATAAAATAGTGAGATTTGGACCTAAAATGGTTTTTTTTTTTATGTAGCCTTTTTTAAGCGCAAGTTTCAATAAATATTGACTGATCTTCCAGGTCCAAGAAGGGTGAAATTCTCAAAGGATGCGCCAGAGGTGCCCACAGAAACTTATGGGGTGGGTGGGGGGTGGGCGGGACACGTAGTGGTAAACCATGAAATTTTATGGACGTAGGCCAAAACATGTTTAATGGTGAAATTGGGGAAGGCGACTATTGCCCCCACCCCCTTGTCCCAATGTGCAAGTGCCCATGGGATGTGCCATTTCTCCCTGTGACACGTCTTATTCCCCCCCCCCCCCAGGACAAGCCCCTCTTTTCATATTCTGATCAGCTGTGGCTAAACTGCATCATAGCTAAAGGTTACACTTAAGTACACAAACATAAAGCCAGTGTGACTAATTAATAGTTACTCCTTATCACTGCATTTATCTTGTGAAAAGGACTGCCCTTGGGACATACTTCAAAGAAACCTTGTTCTACAGTGTGTGTATGTAAGCATCAGCAGTTGATTGGCAAATAAACGATGCTCTGTTTTATTGTAACTTCGATGTCTAGGACTTCATTTTAACAGTTTAAATATGCAGTCACAAGTTACTGTACACGTGGCAACTTTTTTTTTCCACGTTTTATATCCCACCTTATTTCCTTTGGTTAAACTTTTAAGGCTTGTAACACTGTTTACTAAATAAAATATTTACTCTAATTAGTTCTTAGTGGGCACATATACTGCATGGTATATTTTTTTTATTCCTTCTTTTAATTTAATAATGGTAATCATAGTATACATATATGGTAGAGGAGTGCCAGGTGTTTACTGGCTGAGTTTCTGTGGTGGAACTGGAGATGTGATTTTGTTTGTAGAGAAAATTACACAGCATTCACTGATCATTCATGGGATTGATACTAATCAGTGACATTTTTATTTTTAATTTTTTATTTACTATGGTACTGTTGTAGGGGTTAAAAAATCAGAAATTTATGTGAATAATGTTTAATCTTAACATTCTGTTTACTGAAGAAAAAACTTTGTAGTGTGATATTAATTATTTCCTCAAAACAGTATTCACAAGTGATAAAATAGAATATGGCATCTGTGGATTATATGCGATATATCTAGTTATGTATATTTTTTTGTTTTTTTCTGAGAAATGAAAATTGATATATATAATGTAATAATGGAGAGTTCTCTATGAAAAATCAGGAGATAGTATGAGATCAGGAGGTAGGTGTGGAAATACCCCCCAAATCGTTTTTTTTTCTCCCGTGTTAAGAGTTTACAGGTGTGAGCTGTCTGGGCTTGTGAGTTTATTTAAGTCGCCAACCTGGGGCCTGTGCCAAAAAATTTTCTTTGAGCACTTTTTGTTTCTCAAAATATTGTTTAATAGGTTTGTGGGTTTAACACCATTTTCAGCACATGATAGGCTATGCATATAAGATCTTTAACAGCACAAAAATTAACATAATGTATGTCAATATTTGCAATGAAGAACAGAGAATGAGCTTGTTTTTGTGAAGAAGCTCTTGATTAGATGTTCGACTATATTGTCCTCCCAGTTCCCTGTGACTTCCATGTCAACAACATCCTTAATCAGCAAGGACAGAAGTTCTGCTGTGTCTCAATTTATTCATTGAATAAGAGGTGTTAGCTTTCACATGTCAGTTTGATTGGAGTATTTATTCACAGAATATATTAAGGTTGATAAAATTTAAGAACAATACATCAGTGTGAATATGTATGTGTGAATAGACACAACTGATGTTTGAAATGAAAAAGAAGGGATGGAGGTAACTCTTCATGGGACTGTATGAAAGTGGTAACTCATATTTTTCTTGTGTTTTCAGGCACATGCTTGACCTCACCCTCATCACAGTAAAACAGATGCCATAAAGGGATTGAGGACATGATCAGAAAAATCTGTTTAAGAGTTGGGTGTTTATGTTTCATTTTCTATTTTTGAAATTTAACAATTGTTAGTTAATTGTTCCATTTTAGAAATGAAGAATTAGTATAAAGGTAATTGTTGTATTCACAAGAGTGAATTCACAATGAGTGCTTAACAAGTTTCCTAGAAGATGATGGGTCATCTTCTCGCATGAAGGTAATTTTCATAATCAGACTGGTACCAGTCATCATAAGTTGTATGGTGTATGTGAATTTTGCATAAATATCAGATTTGTCTGATAACAGATTTGTATACCATTTTCATAATCAGACTGGTACCAGTCATCATAAGTTGTATGGTGTATGTGAATTTTGCATAAATATCAGATTTGTCTGATTACAGATTTGTATACCATTTGAGCTTGAAATAGATGAGAATGGCATTATGTACTAAATAATTAAACAGTGTGTGATTTTATACATCCTTTTTGTGAATATTGGTGTAAAATTACTTATAATATTTGCCTGCTTTTCTCTCAATTATTTATCTAAGTAGGTATTGATGGAACACTTGGCTTGTGGACTTGTAGTAAAAATAAAATGAGTAATCATAAAGAAAACCAATCAAGAGCAGAAAATTGGTTTGTGGAAAGTGAATTGTTTCAAACACGTCAGTGGCAGAAAATACAGTATTCATATGATAACACAAATAGTAATACAGATGGAGATATATATGTGGATCACAAGTCAGTAATAGAAAGATTAAAAACGGATCAGCATTTTAAAACAGTATTGCACATAACACATATTAGCAACTGAAGATATTCTTATGGACACACATCAGCAGCAGGAATATATGGATAAACACAGATTAGCAACAAGTATTCTCATGGACACAGATTAACAGCAGAAAGATATGGACATTAAACACAGATCTGAAGATATTCTCATGGACACACATCAGCAGCAGAAAGATATGGACATTAAACACAGATCAGCAACAGAAGTATTCTCATGGACACACATCAGCAGCAGAAGATATGGACATGAATCACAGATCTGCAACAGAAGATTCTCATAGACACAGCAGAAAGATGGGGACGTTAAACACATATCAGCAACAGAAGTATTCTCATGGACACAGATTAACAGCACAAAGATAATGGACATTAAACAGATCAGCAACAGAAGTATTCTCATGGACACAGATTAGCAGCAGCAGAAAGATATGGACATTAAACTCGGATGTAAAAGTTGCTTTCTGTGCAATAACTGTAGTTCAACAGTACAAACTTCATACATCAACACACAGAAGTCTGATGACTTTGAGGATATATGAAACAAATAGATGACTGGTTCTAAATGGGATGGCACAATTAATCAGCAACAAAAGGTATTCTTATGGAAACAGGTCAGCAGAAAGATATGAACATTGAAAGCAGATTAGCAGCAAAAGGTATTGTTATGGACACTGGTCAGCAGAAAGATATGGACATTGAACACAGATTAGCAACAAAAGGTATTCTTATGGACACAGGTCAGAAAAAAATGGAGGTGTTTGGATGGGACACAGATCACTTGCAGTAAAAATTGTACCTGCACAAAATCGAAGGAAGCCATCTAAAACTGCTACGTGGGTCTTGTGAAAGAGTACTAGAAACATTGTAGAATGGAACATTAACAGCAGAAAGAAGGTTTACCACTGATTTAGGTAGCAAAACAAATACGGAACATCAACTGAGTGATGTAAGAACATTTGAATTGGATTTGAGATAGGATGTCATATGCAGAACAATCGGGGAAATGTAACAGAAGTCTAGAAAGCTTAGCCATCAGATTAACAATTTGATTTTTGTCTCACCTGCAAAGCATATATATATATATATATATATATATCTACATCTTTTAATGATGGCACTGTTGTCATTGTTAGCACATTCAGGATTTTCAGTTGGCTCTGTCACTGTTGCATGTAAGCATGAAACTTAATTGTTGTATTCATCATAGGGTGTACTGTTTAGCACAAGCAAAAGGAGGTCACAGTGACCTCCTTTTCATCTTCCAGCGACTTTTCTGGGTATTTGGAATATGGCCGAACAGAGCAGGCAATACACAGCATTTGTGGAATTCTTGTCATTTATTTCATTGAATATTTCCATCTCAATCTGTTGACATAAAGCAATAATTGAATGAGTAGAAGTCAGTTTAATGAATCTTGAAAGTAAAAAAAAAACCACATGCATATCTGTCTGTGTGTGTGTATATGTGTGTTAATGGCACATCAGAATAATCCTGGCTATGTAGGCAAAAGTTAAGTTTAGGCTTTTGCAGAAAGGCATACAGACTAAAGATAATGGCTACATAGGGTACAATCCTTAAAATTCAAAGACCAGTTTTTGATATAAACTTTACTCTTTTAAAATGTCGGAGACCTTGTCAGTATGAACATCAGTATGGGACGTGTTTCAGGGCGGTGTATTATAAGGCACGAAGACGAACTTAATAGATGGATTAAAACAAAACCGTCCTTTCTTTACTATTGGGATTATGATCATACTCAAAAATAACTTGGTAGGCATCAGAATTGAAGTTTTCCTTAAACTAGTAAAAGAAATTTGAATAGTAAGCTTTAGGGCTTATTTCTTTAATTTAAATTAACGCTTTGTTTTAATTTACATTTAGACTCCAAGCTCTATGAATATAATTTTCTTTGCAACATAAAATAATAAATGCCAATTAAAGGGTTATATAATACAGACTTTTGTCAGAGAGAACAGTTAATGTATCTCTCACTCAGAAAGGTTTTCAGTTTTGGGGCTAGTTTCTTTCTTAGATGGGTGATACTTCCTTCTGCATGCAGGACTTGTTTGTGGTACATACCTGTAGTAGTACTCATTATAAGTATGAAGGAAGTTATATATTGGAAGTACACAATAATTATGCTTTTGAAAGCAGTAATGGATATAAAATTTGACAAGTAAGTGAATTGACAGGAGAGATAAACTGCATTTGCGATATTCATGAAATTTTGGAATCTTCATGGCATGGTTTATATTATTACATATCCTTATATTGTAATGATTGTGCTTGCATAACTACAAAGCTCATGAAGAGTCATGAGATATGTTTGCATTTTGTTTATCTACATTCAGGAGTTCATAGCAAACATCACAAAATACATATGAAATTATTTTACAGAAAGTTAGACTTGTAAACTATAGTGAATTTCATGATTCAGTAGGTACACAACTTTGCTCTGAGAATTTATTTTAGAATGAGTAATGAGGTTCTGTATTATAACAAAATTTGCATATTTGAAAGCAAGAAGTATAATTTTAATTATAACAGCTTTAGAACAGGAAGGAATGGTTCAGATTTTGACAAATTTTATATGTACAGTTAGTTACTTGGCACACAGTATGAACTATGTAGATTGATATTATCATCTGTTAGTCTTGTTAGTCAGACTATAATTCTATGAGCAAAATGGGTAATAACTTGAGTATGCACACTGGATTAGATATGACTAGAAGTCAAATTGTTAAAGTTTGATTATACTAAAAAGAAAGTTTGTCTTTAAACTAGATGAATGATGCAAGAGTCTCCTAATATATTTTGATGTCATGCTTTCTGAAAAATGTTGTCATTCAGTGAATGTATGAAAATAAGTTTGAAGCTTAGGACTGCTACAGTGTATTACTGTACAATATGGATGATGGCATGAAATGGCTATTGATTATGTGTCAATGACATGTTGTATGACATGAATTAAGTATTGATTATGTATCAATGACATGTGACATGAGTTACTATTTATTATGTGTTAGTGATATGTTAATTGACAAGTTCAGAAATGTTTCTAGATATGTCTCTAAATTTGGTAATCTGTTCATAATATCTATATGAACTTATTAACATGTATATGAGTTGTTGGTGTCATGGGTAAGAGCTGTTGTTGACTTGGATATGAGCTATTTACATGACTATGATCTATTAGTGACATCAGTATGAGCTGTTGGAGATGAGAGACATGGATAAGAACTGTTGGAGATGGGTATGAACTGTTCTTGAGAGACATGCAGTTTGTGATTTGGAGAAGCTCTGTTGTTGACATGTACATGAGCTGTTGGTAACTAGCAAGATATGAAACATGAATGTTTGATACAAACCTGGCCTGCACTAATACAAAGATTCAAGTATCCATTTTGGTATGTCAGTCATGGATACTGAATTCAGCTGGTAATTGGATGACTTTGATAATGCTGAGATGTACATGAATTTTTTTATGACAGCTGTATGAAGTTTTAAGGACGAAATTTTCTAGGGCTGCTGAATAATGACAATGTGGACTTTCAAGAAAACCCGATTCATGTGAAGAGAGACAGAATTATTTAGGTGTGCTTTTCTATGTTGAAGAACTGTAAACCTGTAGGCCTGGTGGATTGAGTAGCTGGGCATGCAGGTACATATTAAGGATTCAGTTTAAGTGGTGATTCCCAAGTGTATGGTGTTAATACTGAGGTATTCCTTCTTTAAATAAATGGTGATTTAGAGAGGACATATTCTTGAGTTCCTGTACAGGATGTCATGAACATATTATTTCCTGTATTTATTATGATGCAATGGCTCAAGTTGATGAGATATTCATACTGGGATAAAGTTGACGAGATATTCAAACTGGGATAAAGTTGATGAGACATTCAAAGTGGGATATAGTTTATTCCTTACCTGGCCATGATAATATGGAAAGTTTGTTCAAAAGTATTATGAGGAATGATACAGAAGATCTTCACACACGAGATTTGAAGTCTCCAGGTCTGCCAGTAAACAGAAATGTTATGAACTAAACAACATTTCACATCTTACCACAGTTGCCACCATTGTACATGTGGACATTGTAGAAGTTTGTGGACACATTGTACCAGTTATGCGGACACATTTATCAGCATATTATAGGTGAGACATCAGAGACTCTGGTAACATATAAACAAAGTCTTTCGAGAGTTTAAAAAGTCATGTGTGACTTTTTAAAAATGAAATTCTGTGCGATACCAGATTATTTGTGATAATAACTATGACATCCCCAGTGTGAATTTCTTGTGAAATTTCAACATCACCTCTGATATAATGTGAGTGAAATCATGTAAGATTTTTAAATGTAAAATCACCAGATTGAAATTATGTGAAATAAGATGATTTCATGTTTTATAAATTAGAAAGAAACCAAGTTGTCAGGGACACATGTTTAATATTTATAGCCATGCAAACTGTGAAATTGCTGAAGTGAAATCATGTCAGATACAATAAAAACAATGACAATACAGAGAAAAATCGGGTGATGTACCAATACAACTGAAGTCTTGAGTGAAGTAGTACGAGATATCAACAAAACCAATTGTGCCGTGATTGAAGTATTATCATGACATGTCAAAAAGAAATGTTTGGTGAATTACAGGAGATATCAACAAAATTTGCACTAACAGCATTGAAGTGAAATTGTATGGAGTTGTACAACACTTTCATAAAGTTCCAGGAGAAGACTTACATTATAGCAGCTGTTTGGTGATTAAGATTGTGATCAACATTTCTTTATTATTCCAAAATCATCACTTGTCCATGATGGCTTAGTCTTGACAGCTCTCATTTGATGTGAAACATGTCATGATGTGCAACTTTCAATACATCATGTTTAATGAATAGTTAAGTGTTTTTACTTCCTGTAGTGTATATACTGACTGATTAATACAGAAAACAGCTATTTAATTTATTTATTCCATTTATTGAACATAAGAATTTTAGGATAAATCAAGCATATATTGAAATTTCAGTCATCTTATTGATCCAATCTATTTAAGAAACAAATATGTTATTTTAATGGCATGTAATATTGGTCAGTACTGTTTATTGTTAAACCAGTCAAGCCTGTTGTCCACATACTTCGCATGTAACATCAGTCAATAGTGGTTTATTGTTAAACCAGTCCAGCCTGTTGTCCATATACTTTGTGCTGAAGTCATAATCTCATAGATCACCATCAACATTGTGTAAACAGACTGTGTGAACTCTAGTTTGAAATGGATCATTTGAAATGTAGCAAAAAATTAATATGATATTTTCATACCTAGCAATGTGATTACTGGATTGCATCATAATTCAGTAATTTTAACATGGGGGAAAAAAAGGACATTATAAACTGTTGTATTACCTTTTATGATATACTAATAAATTTACTGGTTTATAATCTTAGTCCCCCATGAAAACATGGCATCTTCCTGTTTGTACCTGTACTACTTCTTGTAGCATATGTTTTCATTTCTACCTTTGTGAAGGAATTTAGTAATCACTTGACATTATTATGAACCTATGTCATTTTAATGCTTCTGTCATTTGTAACATGTTCAGATTCTTTTGAAATGCTGACATTGTAAAGGTTTTGTATTCATCCAGGATCATAGGGTCTGTAAGAAAAGAGAAGCTATTGACAATGAGAATCATTCAGAAAAAAATTGTTGACCAAAAAAAATGATTCCAAGAAAAGTTATTGACAAAGACCGTGATTCAAAGAAAAGATATTGACAAAGAGTATGATTCAAAGAAAAGATACTGACAAAGAGCATGATTGAAAATAAGTTTCTGTCAGATTAGAAAGCTTAATCAAAACATGGCAGTGAGATTAAGTTGATGTAGGTATAGGCATCCATGTGTTGCAAAATTATGAACAATAGGTTTACATGAATTTACATTTAGACATGTACGTTTGCTTGAATTGAAAAATGGATACTTTTTCATATCAGCTAAAGGGGATGTTTGACTACTGATACTCTATGAATATTGTTAGACAGCTGTTTGGTTTTGACTCCAAAAAACGGGGGGTGCAGCACTGAAATATTTTTTCTTTTTCTTTTTCTCCCATGAATGATATTCATACAGGTCCATAAATTTGAGGCCAGCAAAGTCTTAAAGTCATGTAGGGTTGAATCTTTTCCAGTTGTACTTATTAGGTTTAAATTTGAATTCACTTGTATATACATTGAAGTTAGTCCATGTGAAGACCAAGGATAAACATATAAGTCTTATAGGAGTGTGAAAAATAGAATTTATTTACACATTGATTATTTAAGAGTGAAAAAAATGGATTTCCATATTGATTGTTTAAGAGTGGAAAAATTGATTTCATTACAGTAGCTAGGTGGATGATCATTAAAGTTATAACATGGAGTTATTTTCAAAGCCATGAATCAGTGTACCATACAGTTTCAGATGTGGTTATTCAGGCTTTATGAACCTGGCCAAAAAAGAAATCCACTGGGCTCAGAAGTTAATATCAGATTTTTTTGGTACTTTTATGGAACCATGTAATGTTACCTGTGCAGTCTAACCCAGGGGTTGGCAACCTATTTTACATAGCGTGCCACTTGTTTACAGAGTAATTACAAAATGAATAGCATGTGCCACCAGTAAGAGAGTAACACTGTTAAAATCAAGATTTTTGGCTACCCTTTGCATGTGACACAAAACCTCTTGACATGCCACCTTGTGGAACGTGTGCCATAGGTTGCTGACCCCTGGTCTAATATTTTTTTCATGTAAATTTAAACATTAGGCACAAAATGGCATTCATTGTTATCATCTTGGTGTTAAAAAACATAAAAGACGGAATATTCTTACAGAATTCATCTGGTGGCTGTTGCACTTGAATTTTCCAAGTATGATAAAGTACAGCCATTTTATGTATACATAGCTTTCTTGTCCACAAAATCATAGGTATTCTTTTTGACAATTCTCTTTTTTTTTGATTGTTAGTGATCGCTTGGAAATGTAAATATGGTTGACAAGTTGGATTAGTTAATTTTATTACATACAGACTGAGAAAATATTATTCAGGAAAAGTACATGGACATGTTAATATTCATCAGTGATCAGCGTAAAGCATATCACATTTTGGACAAATAAGATTGGCAGGTTCTCAGTCACATAGTGATCATGTTTACATCTTGTTTATTGCTGATTAGCAACTCATTTCCCTAATAAACTTTCTTTGAGATTCATTGTTGATGTTGCAGCAGAACTTAGTACTTGCTGTTTGATTTAATTTGATATTTTTGTCATCAATTAAATGAACAGTTCTCAAAGAGAATTACACTAAGCAGGTCTGAGTATATTCCTTCAAGATTTATCTTGCCTACTGGGCCAGGAATTTTGGTTTGGATGGATTTCGTACTGTGAAGCCTCTGTTGTCTACTCTTTGTTACTAATAATAGTAGGTATTTGTAATAATAACTTCAGCTTATCAGTTCTTTTGATTACAAGTCCATTGAAGATATATAAAGGGGCATAACTAATATCCTGAGGAAATTATTATTCAAATTATTTGTAATTATTTGACAAATTTTGGTAGTATTTCAAACAATACGGAATCTTTTCGATAAAAAGTGCTTGTCAGTGGTAATTGTTTCAGTATTTTCCTCAAAATGTTATGAATTTTATAAAAACCTCTATGTTAATTGATGAAGAGAAAAAAGAATATATGATTACATTTATTTAGAGGGATATTGCTTTTACTTGATCATAAAAAGTGGACTAAATTGTCAGTATGAAGCAAGTTATGGTCATCCCTTTTTGGTCCTGTTTAACTTCTTTGACATGAAGCCTCCAAGCCACATGTATTCTTAGTACTTTGAATTTTGTTTATCATAAAACAAACAGCAGCCACATAGGAGTGTCAGAACTAAGGGTTATTTACATTTATGTTGATATAGAAACTGAGTTTTCAGTGAGGGGTAGGACGAAGCATATTATCACCATGTGACTTTTAACCCACAAATTAAATGTTCAAGCCCAATCTTTCTGCGCCACTTGACTTTGGACACTTTACATTTACTGTAGTACTGCTGTGTCCACCAGTGTTGCAAAGATTATACACATTTTATACTTATTCTTGTATTATTTTTCACAAGCCATTACAGTAAGTCTTGTTTGATAATCCATTTGCCAAACTGAATCCGATTTAAACTCTAGCTTACTACAGGGTGGAGACAGTTACATAATGTGCTTTTTGGAAATGGGTGGGGGGTTTCCTAACACATTAGTTTGATATTGGGGTTTTCTCAGTGCTGTACCCATGCCGTTCTTCTATCCACCTATGACTGACACTTCACTGACTATAGCATAAGTTGTCATGGAGCCATTGTGAAGTAGATCAGGATTTAAAGATGGTACAGAATATGTACATGGTTTTATTATTAGCATTATTATGAGAAATGATACAAGACAAGGGACATACTATGAAGGGACTAATCATCATTATACACCTGCACTGTGAAAGTGGGAGGATGGAATTATTTTTTGGGGGGGATACAATTTATGTTTTTGCACTATCTTGATAGCCATAACATTAAGTCAGTTCTAGGATAAACTACCAGTGTATTCCTGACTAATGCTATGACACACTTTATGAGAATCATCACTTAAATTGCGACGGTATTTAGAGTACCAGCATAGATTAGACAATTTCATTGTTTAACATCAACTTAGTTATTCCAAACCATCATTAGTGTCTCATTACATATAACCAAAGTGATAAAAGATGACTATGGTATAAGTGTATTAAATGGGAATGGATATCTCCACTTGAACAGTAATACATTAAATTGTAGTGTGAGTGTGTTTAAACTTGCATTTGGCAAAAATTGGATAAGTCACTATCATTCTATGCATTACATGTAGTTATATAATGATGAGTTATGTTTGTTTGTACATATTTCATCTTTACATATTGGTGAAATCAGAATCATTGAATAGATTGATCATGTTAATGAACATCAGACGAATTATGGAATGTCAAACTTATTAATGAAAATCCAAATTATTATTTGCAAAAAATTTTAAGGGCTGGTCATAATTTGTTCATTTGCAGTACAGTAGTATGCATATAATAATGTTACTACTCATAATCATTAGTGCTTAATAATCTTGTTGTATCATTTTCTCTGATTGAACACAAAGTACTGAATATCTGTAGAAATCAAGTCAGTAAATATTTCAAAGCTTGGAATTTATGCTACATAAGAAGCAGAATTTTGTTCAATTTTTATCTAACTGACCCCTCCCGCAATCATTTTAAACAGTAATTGGACAAAATAATTTTAAGCCATCTTTAGTTGCAGACCCGTATTTTAGGAATGAGCTGGGTGTTGATACAGTTCATTAAAGTTTATATTTGTTTGTTGTAAATAGTTCTTTTTTACATGTCATGATTTGCATTGAAGTAATTGCCATTTCATGGAATAGTATGTTTTTTTTTTGTGGTAGCACTTTTTAATGTTTAATATGTTGTGTATTATGTATAATATAGTGGTTCTGTAAATCTTGATAAGCTTTGGTTCATAATGTGGTACAAACAATACAAATTAATTCTGAACCTGTATCTCCCAAAAGCTCCTTATGATAACATAAGGGATAAGTTTTCTATTTTGGATCATGTTTTCTAGTTATTACATAAACTGTCTCACTTTATGTACCTTGATGAGAATATGTAAATAACTAAAAACATCACAGATAAGAGATAATTACAGTAATTACCTAACAATTTAGTGAATACCTTTCATGTTCATTGCTCTAATGGTGTACATGAATAAACAGTTTTCTTGGTAATTCTGGTGATTTCTTTGTACATTTGATATTTATTTTGTATATATGACATAGTTTACCTGTATTGCTATTTAAAATTTAAAACTTCCTCATCAACCCAAGAACATTCATCATGGTATATGAAATTTCAACCAGTGAAATGAAGGAAAATTTGTCAGTAGTTTTCTTCACAATAACTGGATTTTCATTAGATATGTTGTATCACAAGCATTGAAATTATTTTATTTTGTTTTCTAAAAATTTTAGAAATTTGTTGATGAAATTTTTGAATCATCAGTTTCATTAAGCAGAAGTTTGGTACTTGTGAGAAAAGAAAAGGTGCCAACATGATAAATTGCAGAGTAATTTTTCTCAATCCAGACCGGTAAGAAAACTTTTTGAAAATTTCATTTGTACCGAAAAATTTGGTATATGTTTTCATTTTTTATTGTTATTGGTATTGAGTTTTAACACTTGTATGATGTATGAACACAGGTTGACATATAGCAATACATAAAGTCTTGTTAAGAAAAGATTATCATCACCATCACCGTTATCATCTCTTTTGCTTTGTTACCTGCAAAAGCATCACTGTAGTTATTGTATTCCACATTCTCATAATCCTTATCAATATCAACATGTAGAAATTCAAAATAAAAGTAGCACAGAAAATTGAGAGAAATGAAAAATACATTCACATCGAAGTAATGAGCAAATAAGTTGCCTATATAGATGATGAGAGCATTTAGTAAAGTAACATTTAGTGTTATGATAAATATAGCAACATTTAATATTATAACATTTAATATTATAAATAGAGCAATGTTAATCTTGCCACAAGTAATTTAGTATTATACATATAACATTTATCTTACAGCGAGTAATTTAATATTATACATATAACAACATTTAATATTACAGTGAATGATTTAATGTTATACATATAAGAACATTTAATCTTACAGTGAGTAATTTTTAAATATAATAACATTTAATGTTATGGCAAGTAATTTAGTATTATAAATATAATAAAATTTAATTTTATGGTGAGTAATTTAGCATTATAAATATATATCAAGTTTTAATCTTATGGTGAGTAATTTAACATAAATATATCAAGTTTTAATCTTATGGTGAGTAATTTAGCATTATAAGTATATCAAGTTTTAATCTTATGGTGAGTAATTTAGCATTATAAATATATCAAGTTTTAATCTTATGGTGAGTAATTTAGCATTATAAATATATCAAGTTTTAATCTTATGGTGAGTAATTTAGCATTATAAATATATCAAGATTTAATCTTACAACAAGTTATTTAGTATTATAAATATAATAACATTTACAGTAAGTAATTTAATAAAAATGTGTACATTTAATTTTACAGTGTGTAATTTAATAAAAATTTGTTCACAGTTACACATAACCTATATTGTGGGGAAAATGCCTTCATTCTGAAAATATGATAAATATGCAAATTATTTCTCCAGTTATAGAATTATTAATCTATGCCATAGAATACATTGACAGGATATAAAATATGCAATAACATTCTTACAAATCTTAGTGCAGAGTTTACTATTTATCTTCATAGAAATCCTGTGTGTCAATCAAGCAAATTACATTTTTGGTTCCTGTCAGCTTTGGACATCTGAATTTGTGGGGTTTATTGTTCTTTGTGTAATCTCTTTGCAATGGGATTTTCCATCTTTTATCATCTAAATTGTTTAGTCAGACATAGGTATTGCCTTTTTAGTCAGTGTTAGCAATAGATATGTGAAGAAGTGGACAATATTGTATCAAGTCACATGTTTACATGTATGTATGGATAAAATATGTACATTTAGGATATATTTAAATTTGACATATATAATTTACTTCTATATGTATATATGTCACAGACATCTTTAGAATCATTTATCAGGTTATCATATTTGTAATATATTGCTGTATGAGATGTTGCTTTGTATTCAAAAGTATTATGGAGTTAATTGAACAGACTAATGTCTTGAAATGTAGGTCATATTGACCCTAAGTATTGCACTCTCCAGTGAGAGATGTTTTGTAATGTTTATAACATTAAACAGTTTTCATGGATATCACAGACATATTCTAAATGTGCATAGGTATATACATGTAACATGTACATGTGAATTTATATATTATCTTCCATGTACCACATCAACTTGCACTTCAGTTTGTTGCATGATATTAGTAATACTCTTTTGATACTTGTACATTACAGCTTGTATACATTTCATGTACCATGAACCTGTCATGTTTCAAACTTTTTTAGACTACCTTAACCAAGTACAGTGACACCATGCTTAGAACACACCAATGTATCACAGACATACACTGATAGAAGACAGCATTTGACCCATTTCCATAATTTCATTATATACTCTACCTAAAGAAAACCTGTTCATAAATGACCCAGTAGTTGGATCCTTTGTGCATCCAAGTTAGATTGGTGTCACTGTATTACCATATAAACTGTTTCCATTGTCATGTCTTGGCAGTAATAATATAGAGAGTGTACTGAACTGCTTTTACATGTATGGCAATTTGATTGTCTGTTTGATGCCCTTTTTCTGGCAATAACATTAACATTTTCTGCTAAACAGTTAAATCTGACATGATTTTTAATTTACTGTTTGAAAATTCTACTATATAATTTGTAAAGAAATTTTAAAATATGTAAGATCACAAACAGGCATTTTGAAGGAATTACCACACAGGTGTAACTTTATAGGTTTAACAGCATGGAAAGCTGTGTTAGACTGCCATGTGAGGTTCATCTGTCATGATGTTCATGGGATCTTAGTGCTTGCCCAGTCTGTTGTACCAATCCACCCACAGAAAGCATGTGATTTTTTTTGTCCACATGTTTACACTTTTATGGTCAGTCATGGTGCATCAAACAGACTATATAACTATATATTTTGGGTATAAATGATGAGGGAGATCTTTAAGGTGAAGAAAATCTGATTATCCAAGATAAAAATGGAACACTGACAATACTCACTCTCTGTACATTCAAAGTCAATTATCCAGATTTCCTGATAGGTGCAAATTTTGTGTGGATAAAATGATAGTCTGGTTGAATGATACCGTATGTACTTGCTTGCATCCAACTACAAATTACATAAATCCTGATCTGCTGTCTCATAATTTGCCAGCATATCAGGGTCTGTGTTGTTTGTTCTAATGATTAGTCCTAACAAACAGCATAGATTCTGATCTTTTGTGTAATAGCTGATCTGGGTCTGTGCTGTTTTTGCAGTTGGATTCTATTTATACACAGGTATATCTAGTAATAATACAGAACAATTTGTATACTTAGAGGATATTCCACTGATAGCTTACGAGTGAAAGGTACCATCTGTACTTGCTTATAAGTTGAGTCCAACTGAAAACTTCGCACATCCAGATCTGCTATTTTATAATGTGCAAGTAGATCTGGGTCTCTGCAGATCGATAGCAGTGATCAGTAGAAGAAAACAACATATACCCTGATCTGCTTGCACATTATACGATGACAGATCAGGGTCTGTTTTGTTTTGCAGTTGGAACTGACTTGCTGGCAAGTATATACAGTATGGATAATTATTAGTGTTTTGGTGATTAATCAAAATAATCGATGATTAGTCAGGAAAGTCAACTGACCATGTATTTGGTTATGATTTTCCATAATCATAAAAAGCTTTTTGTTATTTTTATTGTTTGACTTTTTCACAATAAGCCTTCAAGGAAGAATGCAACAAGTGAAAAACGGCTTTCAGCTATTATAGCCTTTGGTTTGTTCTGTACTACCACAAGTGCCAACAACATCACAGGTGACAATTGTACCAGTAAACTGTTTGATTTTACGGGGTACAAGCAACTTGACCATTATCATGTATGTGAAAATGATTCATGAACAGATATAGAAAATATATCCAACTAATTAATATTATTGGCTGATCAGTTTAATTAATCAACCATTCCCAGTGTGAATAACTGGTGTATGGATAAATGACATTTGACTGTACATTATGTCTGGCCATTGGAAATTCAAACTTGCATACTTTCAGTGACACAGTGAGCACTAAGCTTGGTTGGCTAAATCCACACTGAAGTTCTGGAGTTTAGTTTTAACATGGTTCTGTTGGATCATGTTATCTCTTCTTTGTTCATATTAATTATATATTATGTGATGTATAAAATAGATGTGTCTTTTAGATGTTCTTCTTTTTTGGAGACGAGCCTGTTGACAACCCTTAAAATCTAAGGGTAAGTATTATTCATATTATATTTTCACTTCTATATTATTTTTATTTGCCCCAGTTGATTCTGATCAGAATTCCATCTCAAACTGCAGGAGTCCATATTAATCCAACTTTCTGCCTTTGATTCATATGTCTGCCTTTCTGTCTTTATCTGTCCACCCACATCAGAGAAGTGTTACTTATATGTAATTAAATTGCTTGTGTATTAGTTTTAAAATTCTTTTTTATTTTATTTTTGTTTCATTACATTTTATTGTAATGATTATTTTCATGGGATTCAATATTTTTTCCAGTAAATTCATTTTGTATAGAACGTAAAAGATACTGCATTAGCACTATTTTTAGCTCACTCTGGTTCATAGATTTTGTAAACATCGAGTTAGAACGATTGGCTATTGCCAAGGTCATTTTGGCCCGCATGTTAGCTGAACTGTAAACAGTCTTTCTTTTTTATATATTTTCAGTGTGAGAATTTGATTCTTAGATAGGGCTATTCTTGCATACGTGATAAATGGCATTTTTTTTTATTGTGCTGTTCAAATTAGTAAATCATGATCACGTGAAGCACCATGTGATAAAAAATCGCAGCTTTAAACAGATGCTCTACAGTAGATTTAGTTGGTTGTTCTTAACACCTTGAGGGGACAAGGTGTTTCTAATTGTTGTTGCCAGTTTGTTTTTCATCTCTTTTTTGGAATTTAATTATTCTCTAGAAAACTAAACAACAAGTGCTTTATATTTATAAAAGTTCTGGGAGAAAGAAATTCAGTGGAAACTTATTCTGGAGTTTAACGGAAACATTATAAGCTGTGATTCAGTCGAGGATCTGTTACCACCAGTACAACGACCTAATCTGACATCATCACCTCCATATTGGAATTTCATCGCGATTTGAACCCAGATTCTATTAGAACTGTTTAGTGATAGGACTTGTATTTTTCAATCTTGGGATTAAATTTTGGATTATATTCACAAATTGTAAGTCCTATTTCCAATTTTTACATTGTTTTCTAGGGAAATAAATTATTTTGTTAAAATATACAAAGCTTATTGGCATCATTCTTTTCTCTTGTTATTTTTTACGAGCCTACATGTAACAGAAGCCAAACAAATATTTGACATTTTATAGCCATCCAATATGTAAATATATTTGTGACATTGAAAGTTTGCCTTCTACAGGTTTCATTCATTTGTCTTCCTTTCTTTTTCTGATTTCCCTTTAGATTGCAATTCTGCATCTTCACATCTTGAGTTGGTTGTAGCCATCAGATCTAAATAGCCAGTATATTTGGATACATGTTAGTCATTATAGTAATTGTGCCCTTGAAATGTTTACTTAATTTGCCAGTGTTTGTCAGATTTATCTCCCTTGACAGCTTGTGTTTAAATGAGACTTTTTAATAGACTATACAGTAGCTTGGCAATCATTCGAGAAAATTTAAAGTAATTTGTTGAGCCTTGGCAAATGCTCAGCATAGCATTATGGCATTTTTGTACATATTTACATTGATCTTTTGGCAAATGCTCAGCATAGCATTATGGCATCTTTGTACATATTTACATTGATCTTTCCATCAGCATTGCATTATGGCATCTTTGTACATATTTACATTGATCTTTCCATCCACACGCTAGATTAAGGTTGGTGTAACAAGTTTTTACATTAAGCTCTGTGTTAACATTTTTTGCTTTCTAACTAAAAACATGATGAGGGTTCAATAAAAGGAGAGTCTCTTTTATACGTAAACTTTTTATTGTACATATACAGTTCATTTTATTTATAAGAATGTAGTCTGTCAGTGATGGCAGAGTTGCAGCCCTTGACCATCATAATTTGTACACTTTTTTCTTGAAAACATGAAAGTGCAGCAGTCATTACCTCATTCCCATACAGCATTAATAGAATACATGTAAATTCCACCCAAATTACTTCAGTTGTCGTCCCCAGATCTTTTGTTTAGTCAGAATACACACATCAGATTTGGAGCCCCATAAAAATCTCCCATTCTAGTCAATTTATTTCATTTCTTAGTCAGCTTGAAATGCTGTTGGATAGCCACATGCCACATTATTTAATAGAGACAAAAATCAATAATATAAGGAATGACCCATGGACTGAACCAAAACATGGCTTCCAGATTGATTCTTCTGATAGTAATTGAATCATCTATGTTCATCTAATTGTCCAGTACAAGATCCAGTAGTCTTTTTGTGACTTTCTTTGGTTTGATTTGCTTTTGTGTGTTTACCACCACTTTCCAGCACATGATAGACCATACATGTTGGTCAGTATATGTGGTGGAGGAAGAACCTGGGAATACCCTAAGAAAAACTGCTGAACCTTGGGAAGTGATTGGCAAGCTTTCTCACATACCCACTTTGACTGAGCCAAGACTAAAATATTGACTTGTGTGGTTCTCACTAAAACAATTCTTACTGTATGTAGTTGGTCTAAACAAAAATGAAACCAATGCAACCTTACACAATTTAGCAAATCGTGTAAAAGCTTCCTCTCAGAATGGATGACTTGACTAACATTTGACAACAAAAAAAATTCAAACTATTTGCAATATATAGTTGTTCCTGTATTAAAGTGATTCTGATAGAGTATGGCTGCCTTGATAGCCATGCTTAAAATTTTCATACAACTACTTCCTGATGGATCATCATACTGATAGTTCTAATGAAAATGGTGCTCATTGGACCCCCAACATGGCATCATAGCCATCTTGAAAATCTCTATTACTACTTGTATGAATGGTGGCTTGACATGGGATTTTTATTAAAACACTTCTTGCAATATTTAGTCAGTTCTGAATGAAAATTGTACATACTCTTCAGTTGACTGGATTCCTGTAAATTCATTTCAGCCAGTAAAGCATCAATTCCTTCAAGGGTAGTTTTTTTTATATCAAGATATCTGGTCATGCTTGGGTGATCATTGTGAGATATATAGTTGTCACTTTTCTGCGAGCATCAGCAGTACTAAAGTTTGTATGTAAAGTTTTTCAAAGTCACATATCTTCTACATCAGTAGATGCAGTTTATACATTGATATACTTGGAGTTCGTGTCTTGCTTGTCTCACCTGCTTAAGCAAAAAACATATTTCATCACTGTAAACAATTTTAAAGTTTTGTGTTAAAAGTTTGACTCATGCTCTTCAGCAACAGTTGCTGTATTCAGCTAAAAATTTATGTGGTGTTTCTATGTTACCTAGTTCAGCATTATAGTCAACAATATGAAGTTTTATGTAACAGTTTATACAGGAGTTATACTGACAGTCTTATAAAAGCAGGTTAGACATGAGACACTTGGTTCTGCAGAACACTTGTTCATAAAAAACATTTACTTTCAGACTCCAGGTGCATGTACAAAAATCTGTAAAGAAAAATGAGTCAGAAATGTATGTGGACAGTGTTCATTATGTTAGTGAGGATTTGAACCTGGTTGTAGTTGATACATTTCTTGGCTATTACTCGAAGCCAGTTTCTTTAATAAAAAGACATTTAACAAGGTAGTTACCATGTTGAAATATGGAAGGTATAAATTCTAGTATGTGTATGTAAGAACATAGAAATATCTATTATAAGTACAAATATGCCAAAATACCTATCTATTTGCCAGAATACCTATCTTTTTACAAAAATACCTATCTATTTGCCAAAATACCTATTTACAAAAATATCTATTTACAAAAATACTTATCTATTTACAAGAATACCTATTTGCCAAAATACCTATCTATTTACAAAAATACCTATCTATTTACAAAAATACCTATCTTTTTTCAGTGTATGTGTAATTAGGATACACTATATTCCAAAATAAGACCACAAAAACACGATGGCAGACAGTAAAATAGTTTTGTTTGTTGTTTTAGGTCACTGTGCATTGTCAGCATTTAGCTTTTATAAACTTTTCAAAAACGTGGACTAATTTCAACCAAATTTGGCAGAGGTCATTTTGGCAGGAAGGCCTTTCAAATTTATTCAAATAATCATGGTCACCATTGCTAATAAACAGTCAGCTTTTAAAAAGCAGCATTTGCTGTACAGAATTGGATAAGAAAGCACCCGCTTATGAAGGCATTAGACAAATGGTGCTGTTCTGCTGCCATCAAATATGTTGTTAGTAAAAAATCCCCCCCCCTAATCTTTGAAACAGATTCTTCTCAAAAGCCACTCCAAAGAATTTTGATCAAATTTTCTGAAAGCAGTCTAGTATACAGCTCTTTAAATGTTGCACAGTTATGCTGATCTGTCATAGAATATGGCTGAATATTTTTGAGAAACTTGTTTCCTATCAATCAGCAGAATTTCAAGAAGCTGAAACACAAAGCTCCCTACGAATCCATATTTCTTTGTGGACTGCACCTTCTTGTATCTTTCAGGTTATGCCAGTCATATAAACTTGCTTATAAGTAAAGTCCAACTGCAAACAACATAGACCCTAATCTGCCATTGCATAATGTGCCAGCAGGTCAGGGTTTATGTTGATTATTCTACTGATTATGCCAGATTTGCATTGGCTTTGTGCAACAGATGACCTGGGTCTGTGCAGTTTGCAATTGGACTCGTAAGCGAGTATAGATGGTATCTTAAGGAAACGACAACTTCTGGCACCTGGTTTTACTTAAGTGGAAAAGAAAATCTTGAGGATCTATCAATCATATAAGAACTACACGGAAATAATGTGAAGATCATGAGGTTATATCAATTATATAAAGTTATAGTGATCATGTAGGAGCTACATGTACACTAAAATAATGTGAAGATCTTGAAGGTATATCAATCATGTAAGAGCTACATGTACACTAAAATAATGAGAAGATCTTGAGGTTAGATCTTTCATAAAAGAGCTACAATAAAATAAAGTGAAACTAATCAATAGGGTCTTGTGAATCATATATTTTTGGAAAAATTTGTTTCTTAAATGATTATCAATATTGTTGTCAATGTTATCAATATTTTTTTTTTCACTTCAGGTGAGATGGACCATTTTTCTTGTGGAGAACTACTTACAACTGGTGTTGGGTTCTGTTGTGAAACAGAGACATACAAGTGGAGGCTTTATAGCTGACTTTGAGATGTAACAGTTTTGTGCAATATAAAATGTTCTTTTATCTCTAATTGGAATTCCTTGTGATATTTAAAAAAAAAAAAAACAACTTTCCACCTCCAAATTCTACCTCTTCATTTGTCTTTCTGCATGTATTCTTATTATTGTCTATTATCAGTCCATCTGGCCATTTTTGCTTCTGTCTTCATTCTGCACACATTCGAAATTTTACTAGTATCTTAATTTTCACAAAATTCACAACCTCTTAAAAAAAAAAGTGAAAAGAAACTTTTTGAAAATCCAAGTGATTCTGTTGTGTATATTTATTTCCTCAAAAAAAAATGCAAAACCATAGCACTTTCTTGTGTTGGAAATTTTTGATGATTATAAAATGAAATCCGCCTGTGTATAGTACACATTGATTACTTCTGTGATGAATGTTGCAAAAAGTGTGACATAGCAGTTGCAATGTTCTGACCCATGTCAAGTTTTGTGAAGTTTTTTTATAAGGGCAATATCACTGTCATCAGGCTTTGCCCTCAAATGCACTGAAGGAAAATCATGTCATTATAGATTGACAGCTAAGGAATTTAAAGGTCAAGGTAACAAGGGGCAGTTGTTTTAACTTTAGGTGGGTGTTAAGTGGTTAAAGTTCTTGAATCTGGCAGTACTAATTATGATTGCCATGGACAGACTGACACTTGATAAAGTAGTTTACCATGGAGTATAAATATTGCTACTTTTGTGGAGGTCAAAAAAGTGAATGGTCAAGATCTCAGTGGTCAGTTTATTACACATTTTGACCAAGAGGGGGAAAAAAAACAACCTTGTTTCTATATATAGCCACTAAATTTTTAACTGAATTTTCACTAGTAGGCATGTCACATCCTGTGGGATGATGGATTGAGGCATCAAAGGTGAAAGTCAAAGGTATATGTGGTGACATGATGGTGTGGTGTGTACCATAGTCAAGTCCCATGGTTAGAAGTCAATGCCATAGTGGACTGAATCTTTGAGCTGTAACTTTTGATATATATTATGACAAGTTGGTGTGTTCTGCACCAAAGAATTGCACACTCAGGGTCAAGGTCACAACCAGGGAAATAGTAAATGAATGACTTGCATTCTTGTTCAGCTGTGCAGGATATTACATTAACATTTAGCCACTTGTCTGTCACGACTAGATGGCTTGTTGCATACCACCCTCTGCCCCATTGTCAAAGTCGCAGTAAAGAGAAAATGTAAATCAGTGGCTTATATCCTTTCTCTGGGTGTAAACTTTCAACAACCAAAAATAAAAAAAAACTTAGTTATTTGTATATCGTGACTAGATGCAGTGGTACGTAACACAGCTATACCACCTGATCAAGAACCCACTAAAGGAAAATAAACTCATTTTCTTTTATCTTTGTCAGGTCTGTAATGAAACCTGAGCCACTTGTGTAATCATTGAGGGGATTTGACTATAATATTTATTGTTCTGGCTGCTTCATCCACAAAAATAATTTCATGAAACCTTATCAGAATGTTGACTGATCTTAAGGTCTTGAATAATGGTATGCTCATCTTCACCATCTTTGGCAGATACAGCAGAGTATGCTGTTGTGTTCATTAGATCTCAGAGACATTTTTAACACATTATATCATGCCATAGGAAATGGGTGCTACCTTTCTTAAGGACACAAGGAAAATTGACTAGGGCTGGTCTGGGTTGGTATCTCTATGGTTTATGATGCTGATACTGTAACAGTTTAGCTAGCATGGCTGCCATGTTATTTTAATGACAAGGATTCATGAGTAAAATATTTGCATTTTGTTGCCTTATGATTTCTATGGATCATTTAAAGATTTGTGCAGGTTTTTTTTCCATTGTTGGTCCATTATTTGTAGAGTTTGTTTTGCTTAGTTTCCATTCTGTTATCAGGAAAAAATATCATGTGCACTTCTAAACTACTTGAGGATTGCCATGAAACTTTACACAGACTTCCATCCCATGGTCTAGTTGCATCTAAATGAAAATGGTGCTGTTCAGAAATCCAACTGCTCGGGTATCTTCAGAATCTTATAACTACTGCTCCTGAATGGATTCTCATATCAAAATAGTCTTGATAATCTTGCTATCCTTAAAAGACTAATGTCATCTTGTTGGTCTTGAATGAAAATGTTGACAATGAGACATCCAATATGGCCACCATGGCAGACATCTTGAAAATATTATTATTGCTACTTGTTCTGAATGGAAGGTCATATTGACATGAGGTTTTTACCAAAACAGTTCTTCTGATGTCTTGTTAGTCCTAAATAAAAATAGTGCCAATCTGATGTCTAATATAACTGCCACAGTGGCCATTTAGAAAATCTTGTTACTGCTACTTTTGAATGAAGTGTGTTTTCACTCAAAGACTTTTTATGTTGCTAGTTCTAAGTTGGTCGTAAAGGAAAGTGGTGCTAATCTAATTGCCTATGGCTGCCACAGTGTCTTTTTGGAAAATCTTATTGCATCTAATCTCTTAGACGACTGATGATATTAACATTGTGCTTACATCAGAAGACTTATGATGTGTAGTTAGTCCGAAATGGAAATGATGCACATCTGATATCCAATATGGCCACCAAGGTAGCCATCTTGAAAATCTTTTTGTTATTCCTCCAAAACGGAAAGTCATAAGATGCGATTTTCACCAGAAGATTTCTTATGTCTTGTTGCTGATATGTTGTCCAATATGACCAGCATGGTGCTACTCTTAAATGGAAAATCATTTAGTTGTAAATGATGCAGATTGACCCTCTGTGTGGCTATCTTGAAAATATTATCTCTACTCCTCCCAAATGGATGGCCACATCAACATGGGATTTTTACCAGTAGACTTCTTAGCATACATAGTTGGTCCTATATAAAAATTGTACCAATCCAATATGGCTGCCACATACGCCATCTTGATAATCTTGCTATCAGTACTACCATTGAATGGATTGTCATAGTGATATGAGGTCTTTACCAAAAGACTTCTGATAATATGTACTTGGTCCTAAATGAAAAATGGTGCCTATGTGACATCAAGAGTGCACACTACAGCAGTTAATTTAAAAACAAACTCTTGTTACTGATGAATGGTCTTATTTTGAATTCTTGGAAATTCATTTCATCCAGTAGAACATCAGTCCCTACAAGGGACTCTTGTTCTTAACTCGTTCGGCCTTGGAGACTTGTCATTTTCATCTGAAATGGGGGTAGGAAACACATTTTGGAGGTTAATTCTGAATACATTCAGATACATTTGCTTCTAAGAGTTTTTCACTTAGACTGATTCTTAGGTGTGCTAGAAATGTTTTTCATCAGCCATTTGGCTCGCTCATGTGCAGAAGGGTAAAATTTTGTTTTTTTGATTTGCTTATTGGACCCATCATCACCCTTCAACTCCTGGCCACTTCTTACTCCCAATCCCCAACTTATCCTTCTTTTTGCAAAGGTTTGCCACCCACTTTTGTATATCTTAAATGACCTTGACACTAAAGAGCTCGAAAGTAGGTACAGCCTCATCACGCCTACAGGCAGGATTGGGGTTGAATGAGTTAAATATACTCAGATGATTTCAGCATTTTCTATGTAAGAAAGTATATTGGTCTAGCATTAATTTGTTGAAATTTTTAGCAAACAGTGTGGTTGCTATGGTAACAATTTTAAAATATAGTGATAATATTTCAGAACCCCCACTCAAAACAGTGAAAAGTCTGGACAGCAGTATAATTCGTCATATGCATATTTATCCTCATATGAATGTACTTAGTACAGCATTATTTTGATCCAGACAAGTGAATTGTACTATGTCCACTGATGATGAAGCAAATTCTTTGAAGAGAGAAGATCAGCTTAAAAATGTGTTGCAAGATTTTCACGTTTAAAAAGTGAGAATTATTGCACATAATCATTGATTGTTGTTTTGTGCCATGGAAGCAAATATATTTTATGGTGGATGCCTTAAATTTACCAACCAAAACAAATTGTTTTTATTTCAGCAAATAAAATTCAAGTGTGTTCTTGTTTTAGATCTCTCATTCAAAAATTGATTTACTTCAAGCAGCAGAGGAGGTGAACAGACCACTTATCTGAATCGTCATTTGTCTAAAAAATAAGGTTCCTACGAAGGCTGAAAATAATGTCGATAACGTTAAACCAAAGCTTCTAACTGACTATGAGATTTCTCCAGTTGGGTTATCTTATCTCGTTACTTTATCTCCGACTCTTTGTTTTTATTTTATGGTGTGTTTCGTTTACTCGCCGGGTCACTCAGTATTGGTCGTTCACCTCCTCTGCTGCTGTAATTAACCTAAAATTTTATCAAGACCTATACGATACCTGGATCTTGGATCATGTAAATTTATTGTAATAAATCCGTGTGGAGTAGCTTGTGCTTTTGAAAAAAGTTTTTAAACTTGATTATGTCCATATCCCCTGAACACCAAGTTTGATGAATATTTCGCAGAGTATGTGTATCGACTCCATTAAACACGACTAAAATATTGCAGTTGTCACTGATCGCTTTCGGTGTTTGTGTGTATTGCTGAGTAACATAGATCACGTCAGTATTTTTATGTCTGCCTCTGGAAAATATCCGAGCTGGATTTGATTGTTTATCTAACATAATATCATCATATACTACTAGGTTATTAATAAATCCATCAAGATCGTCTATGGATGGGGCTTCATCAATATTGGTAATAAAATCAGCAACATCATCACCATCTTCATTCAGCAATTTTGCATTTTCGTTATAATCTTTAAGTACTTCATAACACCGTTGATCATCTACAGATGGCGCTACCAAATGTAATTTATCCCACTTGAGCCATCTCATTATCAGATTAAGCAATAATTGTGTCTTACCAGATCCAGATGGACCTATTATTATCATTCTGATAGAATTTGGTAGTGCTGGATGGTGCTTTACTGGTTCTTGCTTTCGTGTCGCTGAGAAGTCAATTATATCCATATAATAAATAATATGAGTTTATATTGTGTTCGATGCAGAGTACCCACGTCCACCACTGGATTAACAACAATAACAACAAAAAATAAAAGACGTGTAATTACAGGCAAATGTGTAAAATGTGGCACAAGAAAATATAAATTTATTTCATCGACAAAGACAGGTGGAGATATCGCTGCTTCATTAGGGAAATTACCAGGAGCTCCATGGGCTAAATACCCAGGTGAGAAACATCATCCTGGATATAATTATTGTGGTCCTGGAACTCGACTTGATGAATGAGACCAACCAAGACCCGGAGAGTATCCAATAAATGTGATTGATCAAGCGTGTCATGTTCATGATGTTGCATATAAAAGTGAAGATTTACAACAATGACATCTTGCAGATGTGAAATTGATTCACACATTAAATTCTATACCCGATAAATCTCTCAGAGAAAAACTTGCTAGTTTTTAATAAAAACTGCTATGAAAGGTAAAATAATGTTAGGGGCTGGGTAATTAATTATATAAATATTATAATGGAATCTATTTATTATAGCCCAAGAGGATATTGGAGAGGCAGATCAGCGATTACTAAATTATCTGAAGCAGCAAAAGTCACACGTTCTGTTGCTGCAGCATGGTTAGCACGACAGGCAATATGGCAAATTTATCTACCACCACCTAAAAAACTTCAGTACACACATTTTGATGTCAGCACCCCTAATGAAGTTCATCAAGCAGATATTTTATTTTTACCACATGAGACCATTAAAATTGGTAGACATCAATCACGCATGTACAAATACGCATTGACTGTCGTTGACGTTGCAAGTAGATATGAAGAAGCTGAACCATTATCAACAAAAACTGCATCTGAAGTTGCATCTGCGTTTGAACGAATTTATCAACGAGGACCCTTGCGATGGCCACAGCTATTACAAGTTGATCCTGGCAAAGAATTTCTTGGTGCAGTATTATCGTTGATGAAAAAACATAACGTTAAAATCAGACGAGGACACACTGAAATTCATCATGATCAGGCAATCGTTGAACGATTTAATTGAACACTTGCTGAGCGGTTATTTGGATATCAATATGCAAAGGAAATATCCAGTGACTTTAAGTCTGGGGAGAGATCTCGTGAATGGGTTGCAAGGTTACCAAGTGTGATAGCTGCATTGAATAATGAAATTAATCGTGCATCTTCTATGAAACCTTCTAATGCTATCACAAAAAAATATATACCAATACGCCAACATGAATCTTCCTCTCAACCAGTATTAGGTAATGTAAGATATTTATATGAACCTGGTGAACTTGAACGTAGTAAAAAAAGAGCAACTGATCCTATCTGGAGTGTGACCACACATAAAATTTCCAGTGTGGTAAGATCCACAGGTAGACCTGCAATCTACAGATTAGATTCAACTGCTCCTCAGCGTGGATTTGTACGTGAACAATTACAAGTAATTCCTGAGGATACACAATTACCACCGTGTTCACTTTTGTAAACTTGCACCCCTACATCAATTACATTCAAGACACGTTAGCATCACATTTTCGCGTGTGAGACCAAGACATACATGCCAAGTTTTCTGGAAACAAATCAGGGAGATTTGTGTTCAAAATCAGGGAGATTGGGTCCAAGTCAGGGAGATTAGTGTAACGACTATTTTTCTCACAAGTTTAAGCACGAAAGGGCAGATCGTACCACAGCAAAGTAAAATAACTATAATGAATAATAGTTACTGAACTTTATTAATTTTGTTATATGTTATTTTATTAATCTCACAAAAAATAATTTAAGAATCTTCACAAGAATCACCGTGGTTCAAAAAATAATGACACACTGGAACCTCAAACACTGAAACAAACTTAGTTTTTTTTCTTTCAACATGTGTTGGTTGTCACTCTGTGACTGTCACTGTCAAACACCCTTACAAGAATTGCAGCACACTTTTCATCACTACTGTCATTAGACTCATCCATCATCACTGAAAAAGGGCTTTCCTTTCATAGTAAAGTTACTTGATTGTCATACATTGGACCCAGTGCATTGTTAACAATGTTTGTTACCTAGGTTCTTTTGCAGCGAAATTTCTGAGCAATTTGTGAGTCAGGAAACATAACCGTACACAGCACACTAAAATGATCAGCAACCAAGAATGGTAAATTATGCTCCGCCACAAAGTTAGCAAACAGAAACTCTGCTTTAGTGACACTGTCAACTGATGTTGGTACAAACATTTGCGTTACTTTAGGCACATTATGACAATTTCTTGTTTGCAATGTGCTGCATACTTTTCAAGTGCCTTGTTTGATCATTTTTTCCCCCACTGGAAATGTTCAAATGTGTGTTACAAGCTGTGCAGTACGCAAAGCTTTCTCCCTTTTCATTACGCTTCACACATTTATATTCACCTATCCAAGCACTGTTGAACTTGCAACATATTTCTTTTTTTTCGAAGGCATATTTTCCATCGAATCCATTAGTGGACGTTTCGACATGGCACCAGAATTTGTGAAATAACCCCGGAAGTAGTTGTAGAAATATGTATCAATTTTTATGTGTTTGGTGATACGCCTCCGGCGGAGCGCACTACGTACTGTACAACAGCAAAAGCAGATGATATTCCGATTGTGATGTGTCTCCTTCCACTGCCATATTGCTCCATGTGAACAAAAGTAGTTCAGAATATAATTCTCAGTGGGGACAAATTACATCCGAGGTTAATTTCTCGAATTGACGGAAAAGGCAGAGAACATTCCGATTGTAATAACTTGATTGACGGATTATGGTAGTTGTGAACAGTGTATTGAATTTTGTTTTAGCTGGAAATACCTATGTTTTGGCAGTTTTTTTTTTTTTTTATTTCCAGGAGATCTTGATGGCAAATCGGTAGATCAAAATATGTGGTCGAAAATCAAAAGACTCCCGGACAATTCGGAATACTTGGCATGTATGCCAAGATCACTATTAATTCTGTCTACGGTGAACTGTCTTGGATTATCATTCGAATATTTCCATAGCATATTACAGTTACAACTTGCACAATGATTGTTCTGACGTTGTTTCAGTGTTATAATAAATTCAGCATCAAGATCAATGTCATACTTATTATTTTTTGTCACATTGTTTATAACTCGCTAATTTTTTCTTTATGACGACAAAGTCGCTGGTGATTTCTTCAGTTATCACGTAATCCATGATAATCCTCCGCAGCTGAGATATTCTTCTGACTCGAGATACTGCGAGATAAACTAAATTTGACCATTCGATCCGATCATCGACAATCCAGATATTTGTATCAGAAATAGTTAATCCTTGTGACCAGTGAATCGTTATGGCGTATCCTAACGTCCACGGAGATTTATCCATGCTCAACGCGCTCTCAACAACATCAACAGCAACCAAAACAATATCATTCAATACAAGATTTTGTATTGCATCACCAGGAATTTCAGCTTCAATATTCTGTTGTCGAGAATCTGCTGGGTGATAACATAATGGTACAGGCAGATTTGAAAACTTTTCTTTATGTAACGTAAATAATTTCTCCCGCAGTTCATCACGAACTATCTTTCTACTTGCAACTATCAAATCATTTGGTCTCCATAAATTCAAAAAATCATTCATAGTAGTTTCTGGAATTACTTTACGCATTATCTCACTCTGTATTTTATCTGGCTGCAGTCTGATTAACCTTTTAAACTCTTTCAGAGGTTCATCAATAGCTCTATGATCATCAGTTATTTCTTGATAGTAATCTACAAATGATTTTAACCATTCATGCGGAGATTGACCGACGAAGGGTGGTGGTTGACCATGATCGCCACACATTATTACAGCAGTATTTTTAGTCGATAACCATTCAAGAAATATTTTTAATATTTCTAACGGTACCGTGTCTATCTCGTCCCAGATAATATACTGAGGTATATATTTCTCACCCATTCGCTCAGGAGTCCATGTGTCTCCGCACCATCTGAAGAAACCATGATATGTACATGATTTTACTCCTCGTTCTTTTATTTGTCTGGCGAGTTTATGTGTCGGTGTCAGAACAATTATATCTGAATGGTTGTTCATGAATAATTTAATCGCACGAGTTGTTTTACCTGAACCACCGCATCCATTAAGATAAACAGTCTTATGTCTAGCCACGGGATCATATGCAGATTGTGCCGATGACAATTCTGATATTTGATTATTTTTGTAATATATTTCCTTAATTTCAACGCCGGCAGATTCAGAATAACTAAGTATATTTTCTTGTTTTATTCTCCATGATCCCCATTCACCATTACCAAGTAGCGGTTTTAACAAATCCGCATATTTTTTATTTATATAAAACGAATCCGTAGCAACTCTGACAGCTGAACGAGGAAATCTATTTATCATCGACAATAGATTTGTCGAAACGTACGCTAGCATTGAAGATCTTAAATGAGTAAACTGCGGTGAGTCACCATCAATATAGCTCACAATTGTACCTAGTTTGGTTCCGTCTGATAAATAAGCATTACTTCGACTTATAAATGTGTTTTTTTTCGTTGTATCAGCGATTATAAAATTGAGTTCAGCATTGTCCATAATTAATCTTGTACAGTGTCGTTTATGATCATATGATCCTCCTTGTGTAAATTTACCGATTATCTTTCTACCAAGATCTTTTGCAAGTTTCTCATCGCTTTCTTTCCTGCATTTAGATATTTTAACAATATCATCTTCGTTAAGATCAGGAAATTGTTTCCTGACATCATTAATATTAAATCTATCCGGTTCTGGTAACCAAACTTGCTTCTGTGGACGATACGATATAATCGCTTCATTTACCTTCGATGATATCAATATTTTATTATCGAGCATATATCGTAATAGTACTATTGGAACCCAACATTTTTCTGAAAAATGTTTTCCAAACCAAGTATAAGTAATCGGATGGAGATTTTCCGTAAACTCAAATGATTCTATATAGGCGAATCCAGTCCGGTCAAAATCTGGTAATGGTCCGTTTATCGCAACTCTGGTCATCTCATGTGATGGATGTCCAAATCTCTTGAAGTATTCAGAACACTCCGTATCCAAGAAAACTTCCAGGATAACACGCCACCATATCAACTGAGATAACGTCGCTATAATCGTATTTAGTATTCCATAATCCACCGTGCCCATATTCAATACAACTTTTCTGGACATCTTCAAGAAATTCCGATCGTGTCGTTTTCCATGAATTTTTCTCCTGAGCAAAGTGAGCAGCAACTGATGGAACAGTAAAACAATTATTCAGTAATTGTCCAACCTTGACATCTTCAGAAGTATATTTCAGCGCAAGATTTTTCATTTCTCCATGAAGAGATTCTGTACGATAAATATCACCACCATGCTGTACAAACTGATCGTAATAATCATATTCTGAACTTTGAAGCAACCAAACAGATAGAGGGTCACTTTTACTGATATTTCTTATAAAATCAAATATATAACCATCATAAAATTTAACCGTTCTGTCTCGTGGAAATATTGTTATTGCCACAGTCCATGCGTGTGCGTTATGATCAATAATATCTATCGAAGCTCCTCTTGATTCATATTTCGATTCATACAAAATCTCTCCGGTTAACGTCTTCACTGTTATTGGAAATTTTAATATCTTTCCCAGCTCAGCAACATCTTTAATAGACGCTCCGGTATCTTTAACTGCTTCTGCCCACGTATTTATTTTTTTTACGTCGTAAATCTGTTAATCCTATACCACGTATCGTGTTTGTGAAGTGTTCTGTAACTCGTTCAGCTACACAATTTATTCTTAACTCTGACAGTCTCATCGGCTTGAGATCATTAACGTCAGGTTTATTATTCAGCGGATATATTGCATAGACAACCGCAGTCACAGGATATACTCGTTCATAATACGGTTTATCAATACCAGTTAGTATTCCGGGTTTGTAATTTTTATTTAATAAAACAATATTATTTCCTGACTGCATGGGTACAGGATCATATTTGTCACGGATAATCCAAGTGTCGTCGTCTGTCCTTACAATAAATTTTATTAAAATGAAATATTTTTGAATATCAAGGTGGTTAATACTCTCTCTTCCTCATTTGTCATTCATTATAGTATCGACAACATTTCTGATCCTGAATGTCGACCACACATGAGCCGCACCATCATCTCGAAATTCCTTCTTGGCTTCACGGATACATTTGGTTACATCCTTATTTGTTAAAGCCAGATCTTGTATCGAAGAACTAAATTTATATTTTGGTAGTCTGTCAAGATCAAATCTACCTCCCGCTGAGATGGCGGAAGGTTCAGTTGCGGATAATTCCTCCATTATTATAATTAAGACGAATATATATTTAAATTGAATTTTAGTATATATATATATATATATATATATATATATATATATATATATATATATATATATATATAATGATTCAAACAAAGAATCGATGTAATTGGCTTATGATTGGATATACTTCTCCTTGTAACAAAGCATGCGTAAATGAATTCTGTGGCTACCATATGCAAAGCGTTAGAAATGGAGGTCTAGACCAAAACCGTGTGTGCAGTGTGGTGTTGGAGTCGGAGGAAAAACTCGGTTGTGTGTAAAATGTGGTTGTAAAAAATATAGAGAACTAAAACGATATTATGAAAAAACAATGTCGAATCTCCTATAAAAACCACAGAAGATTATCTAGCTAGATTTTCAAAATAATGATTTAGACAAATAATATTATTATATAAATGGAGCAAAAAGAATTTGTAACGCATCCTATAATTAAAAATTATGAAGCATCTTGTTATGGTGTGATCACAAACTGCCGATCAAAAAAAAAAAAACCCAGCCGGTAGTGTTGATAAATTTGGTTATTTTAGATTTAGTATCAGTGGAAATAAAAATTATATCTCACATAGGTTCCTCTACGAATGTTTCCATGGGGTCATCGAAGATGGACTTGTAATTGATCATATTGATGGGAATGCAAAAAATAATCATTTATGTAACCTGCAAGCTATTACACAGGGTCAGAATTCTGCACGTGGAAATACTGGAAAATGTAAAAAGTTTGCAAGAAGAGTTATTAAATCCGTAAATGCAAAGACAGGCCAAGAAATAATATTTTCATCAATAAATGCAGCTGCCAGATATTTTTGCATCCACCCATATTCGGTACAACTTGTCGCAAATGAAACCTACAAATCTGCATTTTCAACAAAGTACGATCAGCAGATAATATTTGAATATATATATTTGTGTCAAGATAACTCTATCCTCTGTAGGTGGGTCAATGTAATACTTAAATAAAAACAAAAAAAAAAATAAAAAATAAAAAAAGATAATCTGATTCAGAATAAATAGATATTTTTTTACTACATAGTTCGACTCTGTCAATTTTGCCAAGGGTTTTGTTTAGCAATCACCACAGTCAAAGGTCCATCTTCACTGTCGCTGCTCTCAGTGTCACTTTTGACAGAATCAAATGACATAATCTTTCTCAACTGCATTACACGATTATTTATAATCTTTTTTCTTTCGTACTCGTGAGACAATTCGGATCTAATCTTTTCGATTGAACGTGCAAGAGGTGCAAATAGCTTTACCTGTGTGTCGTTTACCATTGCCAAGTATTCTAACATAGATTGATAAATTAATTTCATGAATCTATAATCGGATGGTAATGTATATTTATTATCGAATTTTCGTTGTTGTAATGACTCAAAATCACATATAATTTTCTGAGGATCAAGATTATCAGATATCTTTATTCCGTCACGTTGTAATTTTTTAATAGCAGAAATAATGTCGTTAATATTTTCGTAGTTCATTATATAATAAATATTTGTTTAAAATAAAAAATATTACTAAATCAGATTATAAAATGTTCCTGAATCATAATAATGTTTGTGAAATCTGAAGAAAAAAATATTCACAAAACATATAATCACAACACAACTCCATATGAGCTCCTAGATTGCCAAACAACATTCTAGCAAGCTCAGGGGATTCGAAATATCCCCATGTGAACTCCTAGGTTGCCAAAAAACATCCTAGAAAGCTCAGGGGATATTCAAAATTAGACGAAACACAACCCCCATGTGAACCCCTAGATTGCCAAACGACATTCTAGCAATTTCAGAGGGTAATTTATACAGACTCAACCCCCATGTGAACCCCTAAGTTGCCAAACGACATCCTAGAGGGTGATCCGTAATTTTTATTAACGACACAAACACAACACATAAACTTATCCTAAGAGACGGCACATACATAAATGGGGGATTTACCTACGTCCAACAGATTTTGTTCACTCTCCCCCCATAATCAACCCCGGGGAGTGCAAAAGTCACACCCACCACGTGTTGACATGGTGGGAGAGTGTATTATTTTTCTGTTGGGCTTCGGACCCCCAATTAGCTTAGAAAATGGCATCAAAATCGCCTCCACTGACATATGTCGATCATGGGAATCGAACCACGGTCCATGAGTACGAGAATCCAACGCTATAGCATTGCACCACTTTCCGATTCATACAAATATACGTTTTAAAATTATCATATAGTTAACCCAACACTGAATAAGCAGGCAAATTACGTACGAATAATATACTGAATTATTGTAAAACTGTAGCGTAGATTTAATTCATTTCCAGACATACTTCATAAAATATTAGATTTTCTGTATAAGTTCTCGTTTGTCAGGTTAAAAATACATGTATACAACTGGCTAAAAATAACTCTGATTTGTAATATTTACGCACTTGTATAAACCGACGTGATTTAAAGTCATCAGAGTCAAAAGGTGCATAAATATCTTTTTCTATCACAAATTACTGCTCCAGTGACAGCTAATTGCTTACAGAGAACAAATAAATCGCTAAATAATTAACCGTTTTGATGAAAGAAAACAAAATATCTCCGTGGTCTTATGAATTGACGCAGTGACGGGGGAGATAATTGCTTAATTACTTTACAGAGAGGACAGAGTTATCTCGCTTCATTATATGTACAATTGCCTCAAACATACATTATTATAAGAAATTTGATTATTATTCAGATTTTAATGTTTTGAGTACTGTTCAACCTATTAAATTGAAGAATTTGTAACCATTTCATTAATTAGAGTACCATTTAACCCATCAGATTATGAAAAATCAGTAAAAAAAAAATTAATATATTATTTCAGAATCAGATTATTTTTTCCCCTGATTATATCAGAGAATATTTACTCAGACGTTCTACGATAACGCTTTAAGAGCGTACATACAGATTTATACTTAAAACCTCATTTCTTAAATCCAGAATGTGTCCAGTCTGGTCAGTAAGTTTGAAATGTATCCTTGATAATAGCGGATTATGTACACGTAGATAAACGGGATTAATTGGCTCAGATACAATTAACCACCCAGGTGAAGCTTGAGGACTGAATGAATATAATATATATCCTTGCTGGGCCTGGCTAGACTTTGAAAGATCTACTTGATAGCTACCATCAATTACGTCACATACTAGATTGACTGCGATTGTTGATGTTATATTAACAATACCAGGTGAGATATGGCGGCCTCCACCGTGTGGATCATTATTATTTTTAAGAATGGTTGGTGGCGGGATTAATTTTCTCCATGAATCACATATTCTTTTAAAGTGTTCATCAATAAGATCATTAACATTTTTCTTTAGCTTATCAAAGTTAAATCCCGGAATTACAAATGTTGGTAGCTGTTCTTCTGTAATTCCATAAAATTTAAGAAATACTGTTTTAAATAAACGTTTATAATTAAGACGCTGAATTGGGCCGTCTTCATTAACTATGTAATTATTAAAAAAATCTATCTACCGGTGCGTTTAATGTTTTTTTTTTCTCTGTCAACGATAGCCTTATTTGCATATTCTAAGTCTGATGCAACTTGATTCAAATGTTGTATTGTTTCAGTTATTTGATTTTTTAAATCATCGTCATAAAAAGTGCTGACGCTGGAAAATAAATTTCTTAGATCATTAAGTACACGTCCATGTTCAGATTTAATTGGACTAGATTTTGCGTTAATTTCTTCAACGTTAATTGTTGATATTGTACCTTTCTTACCTTGAATGAAATCTATAAAATGAGTATAATGTGTATAACCATGATGAGCCAGATTCTCCATAAATGGATAAGTTTTTCTGTATTCTGGTATTTTTATAAATTTTTCAACATCTATAGTAAAATCAGATCGTTGTGGCTCAGGTGGTCCTTGATAAACTGATTTAACTTCAGGACATCCTAACACAGATCTAATCGAAGATTGATAAATATCTACAGAATAATCAGGAGAATTTATTTCAATCGCTGCTGATAATGTTGGTTCGTAAACAGTAATTGCTTTTTTTGATTCTTTTCCTGTAATAGATTTAATTCTGCGTTGGAACTCATCATTGATTTGTTCTATTTGATAACTGCCTGTTGGAATACTAACTACTTGCCAATCAGGAGTTCCATCGGATTTATTCTTATTTGAAAACACTAATGAATTATTCGGTTGTAGTCCACCGAATGGTTTTAATCTAATATTTGGCCAGCTATGATTGTAATTGTGCTAATGCTATTTCTTTTGCTGGAATTGCAGTTGGAAAGTTAACGCTAAACTCAGGATTGGTCGAACTTAATGATATCATTGTAGTTTTTGACAGTGCTGTATTAGTGACGATCTGTTATAATAATTCTCTTGACTCAATTAAGGACGTTGACATTATTATTATTGTTGTTATTATTTTAAATCGGAAATTCAATCCTTCACTTTTTCACCTTGGCTATTGTCAAGGAATGCTTCATCATAGGTTTTCATTATCGTTGCGAACTCCTCATCAGATATTTTACCATCGCTGAGGTACGAAGAAAGATACGACGATATTTTGGAATACGCCGTTGTTGCTGTATGTAATTTCATTATATACTCGTGTAATTTGTCATTTGTACATGCAGATATCTTCTTAGCGATAATACTGAGAACGCCTGCGATAGTCGTTGAAGTTGAAACGACAATTGTTACAACTGCAGGCGCTGTCATTGTTATTGTTGATAATAATAATCCGGTTCCAGCAACAATAGCAGAAACTGAGTAAACAATTATATCAATGACAACCATACGTCTGCGATATTTTTTTTTACTTTTATTGTATAATCGTCGATGATATTTTTTAATTCAATCTGACATTTACATATTTGATTGTATCTGTGACGTTGAACGTCGATGTGGGACTGGGGTCCTTGGGTTTGATTCATTATACTATGACGTTGTCATTTAATTAGGTAATTAATTGAGAAGTTTCAGCTACGAATTCCAGACACCACCAGTAACGTCTCGGGGGCATTTCCGTTGATGTCAACGTAAATGTTTCTTTGGTGTTCTTATTTAGCATCGCCAGTAGAGGATTATAATGTACATTCGGTGATGATGAAGTGGCCGCAGTAATTTCCAAACCATACATGGACAGCCTGTATAACCCAGTTACTTCTGCGGTATGTTCGAGACTGTTATTTTGTGGTGTCCATATTGATGACCCCGATGGTACTGTGTACACGATATTGTTAATTTGTTTATGTGGAATTTTAATCAGATTAGTTTTACTAACAATATTAGGGATTCCGCTGACGATATCATTGAGTATCGTGTTAACGTCGGAGAGTTTTATGTCAACAGTTGGTGGACTTCCAAAAATTCATTAGTGGTTCTGTTCACGTTTCTGCGAAAATTCATAAACAGTTGTACGTGATTTAAAAATTCAGTTCTAAATGTAGTCATTCCATCGTTGATCGTCGATAACGAAGTTGTCATAGGAATTTCCTTATCATCGACGTATTTTTTCGTTGCAGCATAAAAATCAGATTCTGGTGTTCTGAGATTATTTATATCATTATTATTCATGTTGAGAAATGCACGCATTATACCACCGTTGGCTAATACGTACTTAGATTCTTGATCATCGACGTATTATTTTGTCACGGCGTCCGTATCTGCGGTTGGGTTTCCAAGGTCTATAATTTTATTTCGATTCATGATAATGTGATCCGTAAATGAATCACCAGCTTGAATCACCAGCTTTCTTAATATAATCGTTGACTGACGTACCGGAATCTTGTATTTTACCTTGAGCAGTAAAAGTAACGATATTATTAACAACCGCGGTAGGAATTCGTATGAGTACATCTGGCAGTTGTATATTACTTGTCTTTAATCGTCCTTGTTTATCCTGAAAAACAACTACTTCATTTTGATCCACACTTGTAATGTTTAATAAATCATCGATTTCATTTCTGAGCTGGTCAAGAGTTGCATATTTATACAAATCGCCTTGCTGCTGAGCTTTACCACGAGAAGATCTTCCGTAAATATATACCATTATATTTACTAATGTCTGTTTAAATGTGACAACGTAGTATATTCATGCACGACTTTATGAGGTGGTTTTGTTGATGACGAAATAGCATCAAGCGCAGCGAGTACTTCACGACCACATATTTGCGGATCAGTTAATTTTTGTGTTGGTAATGTTGAATACCAGATTGGAATACTTTGCATGCTGCTAACATATTTTAAAAATTATTTTGGTGGCGCCAACCCATACGAATCAAAATAAATTATTCCACGTGGATCAATTGCATATGCAACCCAGTGAGTGCCACGGCCCGAGTTTTTATCGAGATTAATAATACCAGTTTCAATATTGTTTGGTTCGTTTGGTAATTGATCACGCATAAAAACACTTCTGAAGTTTTTATTTTTAATTTTTTAGCAGCATCAAGTAAATCAAAATTGGACATGGGCAGAATCAATGAACTGTCCCGGGAAGTCTTAGACCCTTTCCGTACCATGAATATGGGGTCCCTGGCAATCTTAGACCCCTTCCCTTTTTTTTGGAGGTTTTTATTCCCTGACCCGTTGCTTTCTTTAATGCCATTCCAGCAGCGGTTCCAACAGCGCCTAACGCAGCTGCTTTTGCAACAGCTGGGGCTGCAGCGGCCATCAATGCTGGTATAGCTGCAAGAAGTGGAAAAATTCCGCCAGATTTAACAATATCTTTGATGGCGCCTGCAGAAAGATTAAGTTTTATACCTTCATTTGATTTTTTGGCTTCATAGAAATTTCTGATTTGACGCTTGGTCAACGATAATTTATTTGCACCGCTCATTTGTTCTTTTTTAGCGATATTTTTATTCCAGAGTTATTTTTTGATGCTGATTGTAGCCTTTTAATCTGACCAGGTGTCAGACTGACATTAACGTGATTATATGACATTATAATTATGAGCGATCTAATTACATGTTTTCTACCGGAGCATCAACAACTCGCATTCGTCCACCAACACCTTCAAGTAACATTGATTTATCGCTGAGTATAACAGCGATTGCCCTATAATTAGCAATAGCTCCTATTGTCACACGAGCTCGAAAATGTATATCAACTCCTGATTGTCTAGTTAAATCTAAATGTTCGAGTGAAAAGTAATATATTGGATACAACGCTGTAAAATCTAGCTGTGATATTTGTAAACCAGTATCAACATTTTGATCACGTCCCATGAACGTCATCAGACGATGATATGCACGTGCTACATTATTTTGCTCGAAATTCAATAAAATATCCTCGGATGGTTCTTAATGTCCATTTATCCTCAACGAAACCTCGGAAACACTAAGACTGTCAAATATCATAATGCTATGATTTTGACTGTTTACTCGTGCAGCATCTTGTAATGCAATAAATATATGCCTTGGTGCGGCTATTCCTTGCTGAGAAGCTATCTGCCATGTGAATAAACCGTTAATTGTGTTTTGAATACTATCTGTGGTCGTTGTCAACCATGATAACATTGATTTACCACCTTGACTCATAAAATATAGTAAACATTCTTCTTCAGATATTGTTGGAGTCATTACCGGCATCCACAATGAAAGTTTCATAAGAATTACTTTACCAGCATCACTACCAGCGGGTCGCCATATTGCATCATCGTCTGTAGCCTTTCTTACGAGTACAACTGTATGCTTAGCTCCGAAGATGACTTTTCTGACATTTCTACAAATCCAAAGATATGTGATAGTGGAATTGCACATGAAAATCTTCTTCCATCCTTCAACATTGATCGACATATTCTAAATCCGAAATTAAAATCTATATCAACATTAATAATCATACTTTGTACATCCACGTCGGCGTTTCTGGCATGGTTTCTTGGGCGTCCTATTTCATATTGTTGATACTCTGGAGAATTAGAAGTATCCTTTGCAAACATCATTGACGGACCAGCTGATCTTGAGTAATCGTCGCTGTATCTTGCAAGGCCAAGTATCGTCGTGGCAACGTCAACGTCTTTCTGAATTGATTCAATATTTTTTCCGTCAATCATGTACGTAGCGCTGTCAAATAACGCCATAATACCATTATTAACAAAACCAACACTAACATCAGCGGCGTATTCAGTATTATCTGTTTTTTAAATTACACCTTCGACTTCAATAAATGCCTCAGCAGGTAAGAAATATCTGCTTGTATCCTGAACTTGCAGCTCAATTCTTCCACGCAGATATGGAATTCGTGCGTCATAAGAATAATATTGATAATCACTCACAGACTCATCTTTAAGAACTGGTGTGTCCATGTCGAATGCGGGATCAGATATACGTTTGAACATCTTTATTATTATCGTGTTCGTCTAACACGAAGACTACTTCGAGAAGCGAGACCACTTCCTGCTATCAGACTAGCAGTTATATTTTTTTCTTTTTCTGATAGTGGTACATCAGCCAACTCTGCTAGTTTTTGATTCGCAGCTTTATTAATATTTGCTGGTATTTCCCTTGCTATTTTTTGATTCACATATTGATTTATTATTTTACCAATATCGGGCATTGATAACTCTAATAGTTTTTGATTCGCAGCCTGATTTATTATTTTACTAATATTTGCAGGCATTGTTTCAGTGCTAGGTAATTTTACTGGTTGAGGTTTTCGTTGTGCTAATTGTGTTAATCTATCCTTAATTGCTGAGACTGCTTTACCAGCAAGATTACCAAGAACACTGGGGCCTTTTTCACAAACAACATCAATAGCTTTCATTCCCAGTTGCTTTGCAATCGGTATTGCTTTTGGGGCTATCCTTCTAAATAGACCTTGAACAACATCACCTAGTCCATTTCCGTAGGTCGTTTTGTAAACTGGTAATCGTGAATTTATTACCCTGACCATGGTCGGCTCACGTTGAGTATTATGTACAATCATTTTATTATAGTAACTGTATCTAATTATATTTAATCACTGTGGTAGTCATCGGCGATTTCATTAATGAGAGACCGATACACATTAATATCCATGATACCGCCTGTAAATAATCTTTTACAAATATCAGCTGCTTCATTAATTATTTCTGGAGAATTATTACCAGCTCGTTTTCCTCCAATTAGAATTTCTAATCGATCAACATCAGCAAGGACGTTATTAGGACAAGTAATAAGACCACTTCCTTGAGTAGTAAGACCGCTTCCAGTTGCGCCGAATGAATCTTCATCTCCAGGTGATAAAGATAATCTTCCCCTAAGTTCTTCTAGTTTTCTTTGGCGTTCTGCTTCCTGCTTCTCTTTCCATACTTTTAACTCCTCTTGTCTTTTCCCATATTCCTCTTGTTGTTTGTTTCTCCGTTTTTTTTTCTTGTTCCAACATTCTCTTTTCTTCTTCTCGTTTATGTTCTACCCTTGCTTTTTCCTCCTCAAACATTTGTTCTAACATTCCAACTTCCACTTGTTGCTCTGGAAGTAATTTCGATGATTTATATTTGTATATACTATCAAGATAAATAGGGTATTCTCTATCATTACGTCGAATTCGTTTTTTACCGGTGTACACACGATATAACCACTTTTCCCAATTTTCATAATTTATATATTCACCAACGTATTCGGGTTTTAGATAATTCTTCCGTTTTGAATAACTATTAACAGCTAGTTCAGCTAATTCATCCATGTCTTTAACAGATTTAATTTTTTCAATTCCTGTTTCGGAAAACTTATTTAAAAAACTAATTCTACTTTTAGCTGTTATTAATTCTGGTTGTTCTGCTATCGGTTGTTCATCATCATATTGTTCATTCGGTGGTGGTAACGCGGCAGCTATTTCAACTGGAAGCTCCCGTAAAATCTCTTTTGTTTTCTTAGTTCTTTCTGCTATTTTTCCAGTTGCTTCAGCGGTCTTCTCCAACGTAGGAAGAAGACTTTTAGTGGTCTCTGTAATAGGTTTAAATAATTGTTTTGTATCCTCTGCAAATTCAACTTGAGATTCCTGACGTGATTGTAGTTGTTGCTTGACAGAATCACGGACAGGTAAATATTTTATAATTGCCTCTAATCGCTCTCGAGCTAATTTAGCTGAGTGTGGTTCTCCAATATTCATTATTGATATAACAATGATTTAATTACTACAGCAGCAGAGGAGGTGAACGACCAGTACTGAGTGACCCGGCGAGTAACCGAACCACACCATAAAATAAAAACAAAGAATCGGAGATAAAGTAACGAGATAAGCTAACCCAATTAGAGAAATCTCAGTCAGTTAGAAGCTTTGGTTTAACGTTATCGACATTATTTTCAGCCTTCGTAGGAACCTTATTTTTTTAGACAAATGACGATTCAGACAAGTGATCTGTTCACCTCCTCTGCTGCTCTTCATGCTATCAAACTGACAAAAGTAACCTGATTACTGAAAAGAACACACTTTAAGTTTGCTATTGTAAATCTCTCTAAGCAGTATTTGACAAAAGGCTGTTTTCTTGTAATTAAGATGTTATGTAAATGAATGTGTACAAATGTTTTTGCAAAGCCGTACAACAATGAATTCTAAAATTCTGTCATCAACATTAATAATTAGTAGAAAGTACAAGTGTTCGTATTGACAAACGTTAAGTTTTGTGATAAAATATAAAATTGGCATACATGAACTAAGGAGAGAATTACGCTACTTTTTGAAAGAAAATCAGAATTGTGAATTCATATCATCATCGTTACAGGTATGATGGCAGTACAGTATTGGATTTCTGGGTAACAAGTTTCATATTTTATAACCAACTAGATCATGGGATGACCGTGTATCAGGTTTCATGGCTGTTCTTTAAGTAGTTTAGGGGGGAATAGTGATAAACTTTTGTTAATGCATGATGGATAACAGACCATCCCATAAGCTCCTCTGGTATATGACCAATAGAGTTAGGATTTCAAACAGATAATCAGCCTCGTTAAAATCAGATCTCCACATCATAAGTGGGGATCCGACAGACATGATAAAAATTCACATTTGGTGACTTTTGGAATTCCCAGTCAACTTACAGTAATTCTATTAGCCTATCAGATAATGGGTTACAGATTTGTGTTGGGGAGAGTTATTACTCTGAATGACATTTGTCACTTCAAAAATTTTAAAACTGTGATTCAGTTGGTGAACTACAAGGTCAACAGAACACGACCTCTTATTGGCCTGCATCAGATCTCCATGTAGGACTGTGAAACACTGATTTTAATCAGATTGAACAAATAGTAGTTATTGATTTTAAACAAACTTGGCACGAGGGTATATCTTGACAGTATTTGAGAAATGTTCACTGATCTTTTATCCATGTTATGTAATCTTATATTCATATCGGGCTAAAGATCATAGGTCATGACCAAAATTTTCACTGCACTTCATTGTGAAAATATAGACAGGAACATGTAGGAAATTTTTTCACACATTTCTGGACATTGGAGTTTCTCAAGAATGAGTTTTGATACTTTGCATGTAAAAATAATAAGAGGATGGAAGTGGATACCTACAAGTTCTTCTTGACTAGTCGTGCATCAGATTCGCTGACTGAAAGACCTTGTATATTATTTTGTATATTTAATTCATATTGTGTGCCTTATTTTTGTCCATGGTTGTAAGTTGTAAACAAAATGTTTACATAGCTAACTTTTATCCATGATTGTAAGTTGTAAACAAAGTGTGCTAAGTAGCACAAGTTCAAGGTCAGTCTTGTTTACAACTAGACTTGGTTTTTCCATTTGAAATCTTCACATTCTACTACATTATAGGTCAAGTGAAAACGTGTATGAATAGGGATTTCATAGGTAATTCATTCCTTTTATATATCAGTCTGGGGGAATCCATGATCAGATTGAAGTTGTGTTGATGAAGTCAGATATAATTTGAGAGGAATTATTTAAATTATTCATTGGAATTACTAAGTGATCGTTGACTTTGGATTGATACATTATTTTGGGGTTATTGTTGATTCATTCAGACATTCTGGATTGCATCATGTTACATCTTGACAGAGATTATTGGAATATTGGAATTCATTTGAAACTGAATTTTTTAACTTGTGATAGGACGTTAAGGATTAATCTGGATTTAATTCACAATACAGTAACTGTCCCTTGAATTTTAACTTTGTAGAGAAATACATAATTTGATTTTACTTAAATTGTTGATTTTACTTCATTCTGTTACATATTTTAAGACCTCAAGTCTTAATGATCTCACTTCCAAAATGGCTACCAAGTTAAATTTTCTAGCACTTACAGACTGCTCCAGATGGATTGGTAATATTGGTGTGATCACTATGAAAAATCTGACACTTTATAGTTGGTCCTAAATGAATGATCTAACAGAACAGCTTTTGCGAATATATTTCATCATTACACTTTGCATCATTCTTTGTGTGGGGGACAAGTTATTTGAAAACTATTTATTTAATGACCATGGCACATAATTAGTTTAGTAGACTACTGCATATAATCCATTAATGAAGTGAACTTTTTGTGCTGTCAATACTGAAGTAATCCAAAACAAATAGACCTTTTCATTTTTGAGTTTGTAGGGGGAGACAGGAACTTTGCTTAATGAAAATTGGTCCAGCTCTCAGGTTTTAAAAAATATTCTTGCTCTGATTTACAGGAACTGAAGAATCTATCATGTCCATTATACAGGTTGAAGAAGAAAAAACCCAACCCTAACAAAACTGTCTCAGTAAGGCAGTTTATTCTTGTCCCGTAAGTGTGACCAGTTTTCAGTAAGGTGTAACAAAATAACATGTACAGCTATTGTCAAGTTGGAAAACATGTAATTAAAGAGTTTGGTATTCCAAACTGCTGCATTGTATGACTGAGGCAAAATTGTTAAGAGTTGGCAGGTCCAAGATGGTCACTTTGAGATGTGAACAAGCATTAACTTTTTAACTAAAGGCACAAACTGACCTTAATTCTGAGTCCATGTTCAGGAAAAAATGCGACACCAAATCATATAGAGTACCATCAAGTCTAGTTGAGGTGACCCCCTGCATAATAGTTAGGTCACAGAGTCTGTTTTGAGAAAGTGCTTTTGCTAGAAAGGGTACTCCAGAATTGCATCTTTACAACAGAGTATTTGATGAAATAACTTTAGGATGTCTGATTATTTAAAATTACCAGGTAATTAAAAACATGATGTTACATTAACGAGTCAAAAATGTGTCTTGTCTGTTCTTCAATAGCATAATTCACAATCCTTGCAAAGTCATTTGAGCGAGACACAGCGGTAAATAGTAGTTTTCCTTGAGGTATATTACCTATAAAGTTTTATGCATGTACATGCAATAGCAGCAAGAGTAAATGAGCCAAATGAGATTAAAAAATGTGTTAGTAAGCACGAAATGTTGGTCCCCGTGATATCCTTTTGTTTGTAATGAGTAATCTTCATGCAAATACACTGCTAAAGAACTGACTACACATTTAAGTGTGGAAGAGAAACAGCTCAATGCAAACTATAAAATGAGGAGTCCAATGCCAACAATGATGCCACTGGACGAATGATACCCATCTCTCTTGTGCTTTACAAAAGAAGAATAAGTTTTAATTTGTATTCTTTGAACAGTTCAATACTTAAAAGAGCTGCAGCGGCGCAATGGTTAGTGGGCAGTACTTGCAACCAGAAAGATACTGCATTTTAGATCATGGAATTACTGCTTCATCACAGCAGTAAACGTACAAAGAATATCTTGAACTGTACAATCCAGATGAAGTTGACTTTGACACAGTAAAGTCAAATTTGTCATAGTGGTAACTGGGTAATAATAGCAGCAACCCAAGAGAAAAGTTGTAAATTCCTTACAAATTTACTTGTGTAATTATAAGTGGGTTTTTCCATTGTAGCTAGAATTGCTTGCACAATAAATCTTGAAAATAATGGGCCCGTCTTTCATTAACTGTACATTAAAAGCTAACAACATTCTATATTACACGACTATACTACTGGTCACTTCACCACAAGTTCTGTCCAGCACTTTAAAAGTTTGTCAGCTGTTTGAAAACAGTCATCACTCTCCTTAAAAAGGTGATTGGTTAAGTATATTTGCCAAGGAAAAATTTGATTTACTACCAATCTGATAATAAACCAGATGAAATCAAATGTACAAGCTATGACAGCCTGTATGCTTAATTTTGTCCTGGTTAATTATCAGAAGTTGGCTGGTTACTGGATTTAGTTTGACAAAAGCAGCCAACTCTTCTGCTATGTTCATGTATGTCTCTTCTGATATGTTCATGCATGTGATTGTAGCCTTGTTTATAACATCATCTGTGTGCACTTGTTATGATTGGATAACTTTAAATTTTTTACACATTCCTAAGCTCACAGTTCAGGTATTGTAATGAATACACTACGTGGTTCCCCCTCTTTAAACTAAGAGGAGTCTGTAACACAAAACTGAAAAAACAAAGATCGCTTATTGGACACTTGCCTGCTAAATTATCACACAAGACTACCGTTTTGTCAAGCCTGCTTTACATTTAACTTTAAAGTATCAAACTTAATGAGCCTAATCTAAAAGAATATCCAGGAGTTCAAGATACGACCATAACAAAATTTTCAAATTAGCTGCTGCGGTAGACATATTGGATATCCAATTTGGCTCTATTTTCATTTAGGTCTTTTGGCAAAAAACCCCATGTCAATACATCCATCCATTCAGTATGAGTAGTGACAGCTGTCATGGCAGCCATATTAGATGTATAGTTAGATGATCAGCTAGGTATCTTAAGTTTATTGGTGAAAGCCCCATGTTGATATATCCATCCATTTGGCCTGAGAAAAGATAATATATTCAATATATTGCAGGTGAGTGTGCATAACTTTTATTTAGGACAAACTAGACACCACAAAAATTCTACTAATGACCCCCCTCCCATAAAAATGACTTTCCATGTTGGCCATATTGGATGTCAGATAAGTGCCACTTTAATTCAGGACCAACAAGAGATAAAAAGTCTTTGGCGGAAACCCCCATCATAATATGACTTTCCATTTTGGAGAAGTAACAAGATTTTCAGATGGCTGCCATGTGGTCCATACTAGATACCAGATTTACCCCATTCATTTACAAATATTTAGAATCAATTAGACGTAATAAGTCTTCTTCTGAAAGCACAAAACTGACCTAAAAAAAGCATGACAATATGTTTAAGTGCACGATTGTGGCAGCCATATTGGCAGTCAGTTTTGGTAACATTTTCAGTAATGACCAACTAGACATTGCAACAAGTCTTTTAGTGAAAACTCCATTTTGATAAGACTATTCATTCAGGAGGGACAAGATTTTAAAGATGGCCACCATGGCAGCCTTAATGAATGTCTGTGAGCAACATTTTAATTTGGGACCAGCAAGACTTCCAGAGAAAACCCCATGCCAATATGACTTTTTGTCTAGGAGTAGCAAGATTTTCAAATTAGCTGTTATAGTTGCCACATTGGACCTCAGGTCAGCACCATTTTCATTTAGGACCAACATAAGCCATTTAGGGGGTGCCGACCAGTTATTATATACTTTTGAGAGAGAAACGTATGTAAGGTGAAGTTGTTTGCATCTTAAACATGCATAGTGGAGAGAATGTTGACATACCTCTAAGCTACTTTGATGTAAAGTGGCTGACATCTATTTAGATTTGTACTTGTGGAAATTACATGATCTAAGCACTGAGCTAACTAAAATGACTGCTCCCTTTTGCTAAAAAAAATCGGTCTGAATTAATCTGAAGTACACTATATTTAGCAGCTATTAAAACAGGAAAAAAATTTTGCCAGACTAGACAATGCCAGCTTCCGAAAGTGCAATGAAGGAATTACCAAATATAAAAAATGTAAAAAAAAAGTTACTGGCTATTTTTAAAAAAATAAATTTAACTCTCAAGTCCAGAAATCGAAAATGACCAAGTGCAGCTAGCAGTTTTTGGAAGGTACACATCTGGAGTAAGGCAAGCTGTATACTCCATAACCCATACTACACCCATCAATCCTACACCAAAATAAAGGGAATTAAAGGTTCTTTGAACAGTATCCAAGATATACAAGGTCTTTTTTAAATAGCCAGTATAACCAGCGAGGACAGCCGGGGAAATTCTTTTTCTTTAAAATTCTAACCCTATGCAAAATCTGAAACTGTAGAGCACCACCGACGTGAAAACCCATGTTGATCATTCAGCAGAAGTTAAGTGGTGGCCATATTAGACATCAGACTGATACACTACAAGAAGTCTGGTAAACCCCGCCCCATCAATATGACCTTACATTCTGGAGAATAGCAGCAAGATTTTCAAGATGGCTGCGACGTTGGATGTCGTGACTTGAATATTATCATTTGGGGCAAACTAGGTGTCACGTCTTTTACTGAAAACTCACACTGATATTACCATCCATTCTGAAGAAGTTGTGACAACAAAATATTGGATGTCTGAGCAGCACTATCTTCATTTTGGACCAGCTAGACTATGGGATGAATGTACGTGTAATGTTTCCTTGCAATGCTCTAAGTAACTTTGGCATAGTGATAACAAGCTTGTGCTAAATGGACAAATGGACAACTGATGACAGAACAGAAATTTGTAAAGTGGTTGCACGATTTTTCCAACTTGCATGCTCTAGCCGCATTTCAGAAGCTCCTCTGGTCTCTGACCAGTAAAGCCAAATCTTAAAAACCTCATCTATGATGTGAATGAATGGTGAGATGTATGGATATACACGTGGATGCCTAAGTGATCACTGTCAAGGAGAGCTCAACAGAAGTCTTGTGCACTGCGTAGAAGGGCTGTTCCAGTAAAACATGTCCCCTTCCTGGGAAGGCACTTTCAATTTTAAGCAGTCACCAATAAATATAATTTAGAAGTTAGTCTGAATTTTGCATTCCAGTAATCAGAATACCCTTGAAAATATTTTAAAGAAACTTCCTTGGACATGTGCACCACGTGTTTAAACGGAACAGCCCTATTGTGATATTGCAAATCTGTCATTTCATACACAAGCACAAACTAGGCTGACTTCTATCCACATTTAATTTCAATTAAATTATACATGACAAATTCTCAGAAGATCCATTTTGAATATTTGCACATTCAGATGAACATGAATACTTCGACCTAAGGCATCAAAAGTTGATACAAATAATGTTTTTTGAAGGGACTGTAGTGCATCTATTGTCCTTTAAACCACAGGACTGGTGTACATAAAAAGATAAAGATCTAAAGCTCTATTAGTTTGAAGACTGGCAAACTGTACATTTGTCATCAATTATTTTTAAAGCATATATATATATATATATATATATATATATATATATATATAGATACATATACATACA
>JAECUM010007080.1:0-38684 GCA_016617855.1 Megalonaias nervosa | reverse complement strand
AAACACATCATACATATATAAAACTATTAGAAGGAATTATGGACACATATTGCACATCGTCAAACACATCATACATATATAAAACTATTAGAAGGAATTATGGACACATATTGCACATCGTCAAACACATCATACGTATATAAAAATAGTACCTAGTTTGGCGTTAGTCATGCCAAAAACATAATTAATTAATGTTGTTTTCTGAAGTCTTAAAGTTGTTGTTACGCTAGAGCAAAGAATTAATATACAACTCAAATGAAAATTAAATGTCAAGAAGTAATTTTTATTTACATGTATCTCAACACATTACTTATATAATAGTCACATTTCAGTTTTGACATATATTATATGTAATACTGTTAGTTGCACTGTTTGATAATGTACGTTTTCTACTTACCTACCTACTCACTGACACATGTGATTCTGTAAATTAAAGAAAACAACAATAATGATGATTCTAACTCATTTCTTCCATTTATATTAAAATCATTATTTAAATATGTTTCTATTCCTTATTATCGATCAAAAAGTTGAAGAACAAGGATAATAAAATATACTCCATCAGTACTAACACTAAATCCATTAAAATGGCAATAAAGCATCAAGAATGGCAAAAAACGTTTTCGATTATTATGTCACAATGAACAAGAGATGTGCCTGTATAACTTTTTCCTTAAACTGTAGTACTGAGTGGTCAGCTGTGGTCAAGTAGGTACTGAGTGTCCACCTAGTTACTGAATGGTCAGCTAGTTACTGAGTGGTCAACTAGATAATGAGTGGTCAACTAGTTACTGAGTGGACAACTAGTTACTGAGTGGTCAGCTAGTTACTAAGTGGTCAACTAGTTACTGAGTAGTCAGCTGGTTACTGAGTGATCAACTAGTTACTGAGTGGTCCACTAGTTACTGAATGGTCAAATGGTTTCAATCCGACTGCAAGAATTATGTATTTAAAGGCATTTCAGGTTCCTCATTTGCTACAACTGATCCTTTAAGAGGGGAAAATCAACTATTTTCATCAAAATGACATCTTGATCGGGTACGTACGTACATAGAGCATTGTTGTATGTCATTCCTGAAACTTTTGTCCGTGATAGCAGTAATGAGAGAACATATATCTATTTGATATGGCAAATAAACTGCAGAATTTTGTATTCGGTACATGATGTTGGTATGGACCATATAATGTAGATACAGAATATCATTCAATTCAGATATGACGAGGCAGGCTATCGTTTTGAGAAATAAAGGTAAGGCACATTTATAGTGCATTTCGTACATTAGATTCTAGTATGAATTAATTAGTTTTACAATGGTGGCCTGTTGGTCCAAAGCGCTAGCCCTTTTTCACCGCCATCACTGCCTTATCTATCACTGCCATCAATTCTCTGTCCACTTAGCATCGAGTCGGCCAATGCGGGTATGTGAGAAAGCTTGCCAGTAGCTTCCCGTGGCTGGTGGTTCTTCTCGAGGATTTCCTGGGTTGTTCTTCCACCAATTATACTGGACGCCATGTATGGTTATGTGTTGAAAAATTAAACCACCAACACCAACAACAACATTTCCAGAAATAGATTTTGAATCTATTTGTTTACAATTGAACAATTATTCTCAAAGAACTATTTATTGAAGATCTAAGTTGACTTAATTTTGTGTTCATTTCAGGTTATAAGCAAAAGATATTCCATGCTGTGTTCATGTTAGGATATCAGACGAAGATATTCCATGCTGTGTTCATGTTAGGACCTCGTTTTAGACGAAGATAATCCATGCTGTGTTTATATTATGGCCTCGCTTTAGACGAAGGTATTCCATGCTGTGTTGATTTTAGGAAGTCGCTTTAGACCAAGATAGTCTATGCTGCGTTCATGTTAGGACCTCGCTTTAGACGAAGATATTCCATCCTGTATTTATTTTAGAACCTCGCTTTAGACGAAGATATTACATGCTGAGTACATATTAGGACCTCGCTTTAGACGAAGACAGTCCATGTGTTCATTTCAGGTTATAAGCAAAAGATATTCCATGCTGTGTTCATGTTAGGACCTCGCTTTAGACGAAGATAATCCATGCTGTGTTCATGTTAGGACCTCGCTTTAGACGAAGATATTACATGCTGAGTTCATGTTAGGACCTCGCTTTAGACAAAGATAGTCCATGCTGTGTTTATATTAGGACCTCGCTTTAGACGCAGTTTCTACATGTTGAGTTCATGTTCGGACCGCGCATCAGATATTCCATTTTTCTCAAATCCGATGTCCTTTCAGACAATTGTTTGTCACGACACATTTTTCGTGATTTTTTGTACAGAAAAGTTCTGCCAAAATACCCTTTTTGTATCTTTTTAAATCTTTGACATCGTTGATCTAATCTATTTATAACATCTGACGCATGGTTTACTCACTTTTCCACTAAGGATTGTTATGTATATTTAATTTCTATTGTGTGTTGCCTTTCATAATGATTATATATTATATACATCATTATATTGCACTTGACTTTGTCCAAAATCAAGCTAATGTGTACCTGACCTGTGACATTTAGTTTTTAAACAGCATAATACATAGCTTTTATATATATATATATATATATATATATATATATATATATATATATATATATATATATATATATATATATATAACATATATATTATGGATGTGGATTAAATGTTAAGGTTACTATCAATGGTAGTCAACATGTTTAGTTATATCTGAATTTAAGATATTAGTTTTTCACTTGGAAATTCCTTAACTATTTGACAACTTTGAATTTTGTTAGGAAGGAAACTGAGGTAAATCCTAACTAAATTATTGTGACTTAGATAATGTTGTTTCCTTGAGAAATCATTTTATTCTTGCCTTAAAATCTGAATCAAAATAAGTATTTTCATTGTGTTGAGTTTTAAATTTGGTTAGATTTATTTATTCAAATTATTATTCACTGGAATTACAAAGTGTTCAATAATTATTCCTGAACTAACACATGAAATTTGAATTATAGTGAATTCAGGCAAGGACATTTTGAATTATATTATTGCTATATATTAATAGACCGTTACCACTCCAGGTCATTGACACATTATCAGATTCGAGAGTACATGCACATCAGCACATTCAATATCGGAATTTATTTTGGAATACCAATGGAACTCAATCGTAACTTAATATATTTGGACTTGTGATAGAACTTTTAGAACTATTTGTTATTTAATTCCCAATACTGTAAGTTACTTTTTAATTTTCACTTCGTCTTCGAAGGAAATAAATTATTCGTTTAAATTTACAAAACTTGGTGGTTTCGCTCTTTTCTGTTACTTGGTTTAAGACGGTAGAATCGTGAACAGGTTGTAAATCATATACGTGTCATATTTACATTTGACATATCCAAATCAAGCCATTGCGCTGATAAAACATGCTGTTACAGTAGATACTGATGCTGATAACCATGGGAATCTAAAGGCGGTAGTCCATCACGCAGTCCTAACTGGTTATCATCTCTTATCCCATCAGTGAAAAGAACAGAGCAGATAAAGAACCCCTGATTCTTATGCTCTCATTTACCTCCCTGTAGTTAATTTCTTTTCCAGAAATAATGTTTGAAAATGAATGAAACAGAGAAAGATATATTTTTATGTACGACATACGGAGTTTAAAAAATTGTTTTGGATTATATATACGGAGATAGAGAATTAAATATAGAAGATTTGTCTTTAAATGAAACTCAAAGTCTTTAACGATCAGTGATAAAGAATGAGGTAACGAGAGGAAAATAAAGTAAGTGCAACAATTACATACATACATACATACATACATACATACATACATTCATTCATACGTGCGCACGCACGCATGCACATACATACATACATGCATGCATGCATACATGCATTCATTCATACGCACGCACGCACGCATGCACGCACACACACATACATACATGCATGCATGCATGCATGCATGCATTCATACGCACGCACGCACGCGCACACACACACATACATGCATACATACATACATACATGCATACATACATACATACATACATACATACATAAATTAGTAAAAGTAACTTATGTCGTCTGATAGATGGACAGAGAGAACATTTATTTGTCAGAAAGCATTTATTGACAACCAAAGACGTTTTAATAAAATGACGACAACATAGATAACTCATATTTTTTAATTGAATCTTAATGTTGACGATTTAACACTCCCAACTGAAGAAGCGCCACATTTCTCTATGATTACTAAATGATTTGGCTTTAGAAGTTATTGCAGTGGAAGACATTACACAAAACACGCATGTCTGCAAACATAAATCCCATGTAGCTTAATATCTAATTGATTCTCAACGTATCCAACATCCGTCATGATAATATTTATCATCTGAACACTGAAAACTCAAGCAATAAATTTGTTTTAATTACAAATACTTGTCTGACAGGGGTAGAGATGCTGTGGAGAGAGTCGAGGCAAACAAATCATATTACGTCCGTTTCCAATTGACCTTTATCATCAAATGTTTCATTCTGGGTCTCAAGTTCCGGTTGCACATTTGACAAAAATGTATTGATTTATCTTTAACGGCTGTTGACAGTGAGAAATCGCTCGCAGCAAGAAAAGCATATTTACCTTTCCAACTGGGTTTATTTGTCGAAATCACCTATGCAGAAATAATTGAATTCAGTGTAGTTACTCGGAAAATCTTTATAAAATTCATTGATGAGGGATAATCTTCAAATAATAATAATAATAATAATAATAATAATTATTATTATTATTATTATTATTATTATTATTATTATTATTATTATCAGGTCTAGGAGGGTAACAATATTTTTAAATAGGAAATGACGTTTCTTAGCATTCTAATTTCTTCTTTGTAAATAGTTTTATTCTTTTCTCCTGCTTCCTTTGCTCTTTCTAGATTGTTGCTTTAATATTTTCGATTGATTGATAATTTTTCCTTGTATTTTGTATAGAAGGTTTATAGTCTGTTTAGTTCGTTGTGTGTTAACTTCATTTGCAGTTGAAAGCGACATAATTTGTGAAACGAAAATGAAGCACGTCAGTATTGCAGCTAGCTGGTAAATGTCTTGATGTACCACGATGATACAATCCAATATGTCTTTGAATGAGTTCTCAATAATTTTAATTGTAGTGTTGTAGTCCAATATGTCAATGAACAATTTGTAATTCAAACAAATAATAAATAATTCTTATGTCGGAACGAAAACATAAAATCTGATCATAGATTCCTAAATACTGATATGACAAAGAAATTAATAATAGTTTACTAAAACTCTTTTCATAAAAATTTTACTTGACCTGCTGCGTAATAGAAACCCAGGTCTTGAACTTGAATTCAAGTAAGCATCTTGTTTACCTCTTAGAATCATGGGAAAAGTCAGATAGGCACAATCTTCAATTACGGACACAAATTAAACACATAATATAGATATACAAAACAAAAGGAAGGTTTTTGGAAATGTGTATTAAAACGAGGATAATAATTTTTGTCATAAATGAAATAACTATTAGAAATGTTGTAGTTCTCTGTAAGTGATGTGGAGATAACTGTTCCACGTAATGGAAATATGCGAACGTAATGTTTTTTTAAAAAAAGACTAATATTTTGGTACGAACTTACCTCGGTTACAAGTTGAGGGTTACGACGATAATTCAACGAGAGTGATGTATAAGTAATGTGTGTTGACAAGCATGACAGTACGTATTGATTAGTATAAACAAACGCTGAAACAAATTAAACTTGTTGTGAAAACAGGGGCTATTTTATGATAAAAAAAGATTTATACTTGTTAGAAATACAAGGATAACCAAACCATACATGTATTAAGCATTTCTTTGCTTTGTTCAATAAGTCGGAACTGACAGATCACATAAAGTAGCGACGATTGCGTGTAAGATTCTGGCACAAGAACTCATGCCTAATGGAGCTATCAGAGATGTTCTGAAGACATGCCACACTCTGTAAATTGAGAGGATATGTTGAATATTGGGACTGCTTATTGATGAAGCACGATGAATTGATGTAGTATGTCGGGGAAAAATAAAGTGGAAGAACACGTTTTGCATCTAATGCATATTTTTGGATATGTGGACAATCTTTGTAGAAAATCAATTTAAATTAAAGATAATGAGAATATTACAAAAGGATCACGCTGAGCTGAGGATTGGCCACTGTTTCCAAGATATTTAACTTTTTACATTTTATGTCTATGTATCTTGTGTAGATAGTAGAATTTTAATCATAAATTGTAACTCTAGGTCTTTTCATGTTTATTGTTGCTTTACATGATAATATTTCACCTGTCCTGTTTATGTAACACTTTAAAACACAGCAAAAGGGTTATATAAATAAAATTTATTATGAAACAAAAGGCAAAAAACTGTTATGTATATATAAGTACATAGTTTAGTCCTTATTTAGTGTCTACTCGGCGCTTCTTGGCTTGTCTCTTGTATTCATTTAATGGAGCATCTCTTGTCACTGTCCAGCAATAGTCTACAATAATTGATGGGATCCATTTGACCAGATAGCGTTTCTCCATTGTTGCAATGTCCTGGTGAAATCACTCGCTGTGCTCTTCGCTCACTGCTCCTCATTTCGGTGGAAGCAAATCTGGATGAGAGTACAAAAAATGTATCTTCAGTGACATGTTGCAACCAAGGCTTTTGCATGCCTTGAGGAAGTTTTCCACCAACTCCCTGTAGTTGTCTGCCTTGTTGTTTCCGAGAACATTTGTTACCACTAACTAGAAGGTTTTCCATGCCGTCTTTTCCTTGCCACGCAGTACACGGTCAAATGCATTATCTCGAAGAAGTTCACGAATCTGAGGACCGACAAAGACACATTCCTTTATCTTAGCTTCACTTAACCTTGGAAATATTCCGCGGAGGTGCTTGAATGCTGCTTGTGTTTTGTCCATGGCCATAACAATGTTCTTCATCAGACCCAGCTTGATGTGCAAGGGTGGTAACACAATCTTCCTTGATTCAACAAGTGGTGAATGCTGAACACTCTTCCTCCCAGGCTCAAATGACTGTCGGAGTGACCAATTTCTCTTGATGTAGTGGGAATCTCTCGCACGACTATCCCATTCGCAGAGAAAACAGCAGTACTTTGTGTATCCAGTCTGCAGACCAAGCAAGAGAACAAGAACCTTCAAAATCGCCATAAAGCTGGCACTGATGTTGGTCATAGTTTATGCACCTCAACGTTGTTTCATGTTTTCATAGGTTTTCTTCATATGGACTGCATGAACAACTGGAATTGATGGCAAAACAGATTTAAGACTCGTCTTCGATGGATCAATGAGCAGTCTCCACTCATATTGATCATGAACGATGTTGAGGGCTACCACCACACCATCGATGTCGTTGCAGGCTACAAGATCACATTCCATGAAGAAGAATGGGACAAGAGCTTTTTGATGGTCACGGAACATGGAAACATTAATATCACCTGCCAGGAGATTCCGCTGTTGTAGTCTGGAGCCCAACAGCTCTACCTTACTCTTGGATAGATCCAAATCCCTGACAAGGTCATCAGTTCACCTTGTGTTATGAGATATGGTTCAGAGGATGGGAGAAAATATGGGTCATGTGACACTGATGGTTCAGGACTAGAAGTTTCATCCTCTTCCTCTTCCTCGTCTGACTCAAGTGAGAATTATTCTGGTGCATAAGACACCAGCAGTCCTTCTCCGTGGGGTACTGGGCGTACAGCTGATGGAATGTTTGGATAATGCACAGTCCACGTTTTTTTCTTTGAGAGATCTTTCCCAATTGGAGGCACCATGCAGAAGTAACAATTGCTGATGTGATCTGTTGGCTGTCTCCAAATCATTGGCACTGCAAACGGCATAGATTTTCTTTTCCTGTTCAGCCACTGGCGACGATTTGTTGCACAAGTGTTCCAGCATATGTGTGGGGCCCACCTCTTGTCTTAATCTCTAATTTTGCAGCCAAAATAAAGGTGAAAGGCATTCTTAACCAATGTGGTTATACTGCGCTTTTGTGATGCAAACGTTACTTCACCACAAACATAGCAAAGCCATCTGAATTGTTCACACAAGTACGAGGCATCTCTGCTTACTTAGGCTAAACGGAAATTTGTCCCGCTGAAAAATCAAACACTGACACTGTATGATTTCAAGAGCAGAGAGGGCAATTTCTTTAGCAGAGTGATTTGAGCTTAGTTATGATTGCATCGTCGATGACTTCTAGGAATAACATGATGCAATTCATATCATGTATGACGCAATACCAGCTTCAGATTGCATCATTCATTGTTTCGCCTAAAAAGCAAGTACTGTCCAAACCCATAGATTTATTCATAGATTCAGTCAAAGATGTATTTTAGTTATATCTGGTTTAAACTGAGATCCCTTCCCTTTATAACTCACTTATCCTCCGCCATTCCCAAGTCAGGGGTCGTATATACTGACCCAGTATCATATCTTTAAAACTAGGGATAATCAACAATTTTAAACATCATCATCGTTCTCAGTGACCCAGAATTAGTAAAGTTTGACTACATTTATTTCGGTAGCATTTTGGCTGTAGACCAGTGATAATAGTACTTCACACCATGCAATGCAAAACAGGACACAAACACCCAATACAAAGAATTATTCTATCCTAAATTACTCAACACGTACACCTAAAATAATCCAGATATTGCTATGTAAGAAAATTAAGGAGAGCCAATTTTACTCAACTAATGCATATAGCCATAAAGTCTCGTGACATTAAGACGTCTGCTCCTAGAAATTTGCTAATTACTCGGGTTGAAAAATATCTTCCCAAGACCGACTTTCAATCAACAAATAATCACTAAAATTAACAACGATATAAAAAAGAAATGTAAATACAACTAACACATGCGCTCTGTTTAATTCCAATGTCAGGTTGTATTTAAATCAATCATTTCTATAAGATATTTTACTTTTCATTGCAATATACTATTTTACTTTTCATTGCAATATACTGTTTTACTTTTGTTTGTTTAACCATTTAAACGTATTTGACGCAACTTAATTCTATCATCGCTAGTCATGTGCAACACACTGACTCGTCACACACTGACTCGTCAAATCTGTCACCAAAGTGCATATATTTTAAACTGTTTCTACAAGCTGGAGTCTTTTTTTTTTCTTGCAGCAGATTCGCCTGTCACTGTGAATTGATAAATGTATGAGTTAGCTACTAATTTGTCATGAGACGCAGCAAGAGATGAAAAATGATAAATGAAACCATCCATCAATCGTGACAGTTTTACTTCCCATTGGAAATAAATAAACGAAATGAAATAAACAAAATAATATAAGAGAAAGAAAACTTCTGGGACTCATTCCTCTCTTCCTCTCCGATACAGAATAGTACATATAAGGCTATCAACTACTTTGATTACGAGGTCTTTAGTGTGAGTTTGTCACTTTTATTGAGTACCTGGTTGATTTAACTAAGACATTGTTTGAACGCAGTTGTGTGCAAATTTTTATTGCGTTATTACAAACATGAATTTCACAAGAATATTAAAATATGCAAACAAGTGAACCACTTGTTACGAATCTATGCTCTTAATTAAGTAACAGAAAAGAGTGAAAGACAACAAGCTTTGTAAAATTTAACAAATATAATTTATTTCTCTAGAATACAAAGTGAAAATGAGAAAAAAGAACTTACGGTGTTGCGAATTAAATCCCAAAATAATCAAAGAATTACAGACGCAAGTCCTAGTAATTTAAAGTCCTGAATAAAACCCAGTACAAGTCCTGAAGAAATCCAAAACAGAAGGCGATGACATGTCTGTTAATGCTAATAGCGTGTTGATGTGTCTTTTAAACTTAGTAATCTTCGAATGCCTTTTTAAAAAATCCTTTGAAACTTGTAAAGGATTTTGTATTAATGTCAAATGCGTTTCATTCTTATGGTTCAATCTAAATCAGTTTTTATATGTGTTGTGATCATGTTCTGTTTTAAATCAAACTTTGTTTATGAACGCGTATGCCTTCTACGTTTTTGTTTGTTTGTTAAATAATGGCCTTGTAAAATTACAAAATAGTCAAGTTGTAGTGTAAATTTACAGATTTAGATATTTATCCAAATCGAACGCGTCATTTATTATTTACTTGTCCAGTGTCATGCCATCAGGATGATCCTGTTTATATCGATTTTATCATCATTAAGTATAATTTGCAAATGTGTTTTTGTCAGAAACATCATGCCTACTTGTATTTTAAATCAGCAAAGTAAGTATTCATTTGATCGTTAGTCTTCAACGTTACTACCGTGGTAATATGCAACCTCTCTAAAAACCTTTTTCTTCAGCGTTACAAAGATGATTACATACATCCCCGCTAGAATCGTTACTCTTCAGTATCATTCGCGTCTCAAATACAACCTCTCTAAAAACTTTATTTTTCAGTAACACTAGCGTGGTCACACAATATGTCTAATAACAATATTCTTCAACGTCATTAATGTTGTCACAAACAACCACTCTTTAAAATGTTATTCTTCAACGTCAGTAGTGTGGTCACATACAACCTCTCTAAAACGTTATTCTTCAACGTCACTGAGATGGTTACATACAACCCCACTATAATCGTTAGTCTTCAATATCACTTGCCTGTCACATACATACAAACTCTCTATAACGCTATTTTTCAATATCAATAGCTTGGTCACGTCCAACCTATCTAAAATGTTATTTTTCAACGTCCCTAGTGTGGTCACGTACAACTTCTCTGAAAACGTTATTCTTCAACGTCGCTAGCATGGTCAAATACAACCTCTTTAATGTTATTCTTCAGCGTCACTACTGTTATCAGATACAACCTCTCTAAAGAGGTATTCTTAAATATTTTTAGCGTGGTCAAATACAACATCTCAAAAATGTTATTCTTCAACGTCACTAGTGTGGTCGCATACAACCTCTCTAAAATAAATTGTCGCCAAAGCTTGACAGGTCTGATGATTATTAATTTGGGAAATATTACCATCATTTTGCAATGGAACACTAATTTTTAATTTTAATTTTTAATATTATATTACCAAAGTTCGAGATGATGTTACACAAAAATAAGAGTGAGCCTCTCACTTTAGTGTTGATGGTGTAGTATTTTTAATTTTAAATTTTAAATTTTTAATATCCCTCTTCGGGATGACCAAATCCCAAAACGTGTATTGTCCAGTTAATGCATACTACAACTCGTGGTAATGGAAACGTTTGTCGTTACAACAGTAGCATGGACATTAGTGTAGAAGAAAAATGCAGACGATGTATCATGCTAATTGGTTGTGTTACTATAGCTTGAAAACTGATACTTGGAGTGTCACTTATGTGCAAACTGATTATTTCAATTGCCATTATTTCTTTGCTCTCTCTAACTAGACATAATGTTTAATGAGTGTGGGAATCTGATGAGGGAATCGTATAATACTGATTTAAATAAGACATTGGTGTAACTCATTTGCAAAAGAGTAGTTGATGGGAAAAGCTGATGCTTATATTGTGTGATTAGAACAAAATAGAAAGAAAGATCTGAATATGAATTTAAAAATAATTAAAGGAAATAATTCAATAAAAGAAATCATCGCATGAGTGGCATACGAAGCCAAGTGCGGGTCAAAAGCGGCACTCGCAGGTCAAAGGGGAAATTACCAGTATGACTCCATAGTGCTGCTATGGCTTGGAATGGATCAGGCACTCGGGTATCTAACGTGGGAGAAGGCAAATACATTTATAACGCAAAGTTTAGGATTCGACATTTGGGAACAAACGGTTACTGACTATGCCAAAAATGTGTGTGACTAATATTAGGAAAGAAATACAAAATTTTGTGCCATGAAGAAAATATTGAGCATGTACAAAATGGTTTGTATTCGTAGTGAGTGACTCGGAATTTTCAAGATTATTCTAGAGTTGTGCCGGTATCCTGTTTTCAAAGCGATTGAGAAAACTCCAGATCGTCAAAGTCGTTTGGTATAACAAAAAGCGGCAATCAGATTACGCATATTAAAAGAATGTCAAGGAGAATGAATTTGATTGGTGGATGGGATTCAACGCGAAATAGATGGAATAATGTCTTACTCTAGTCAAACGCATTTCGATGACATGTTAGGAGAGGACAAAGAAGAAATTAAGCTCTAGTTTATACGAAAAGGATATGATAGAAATACTAGTATTATTTACAATATTTAGAATTTGTTTCAGCAAAGTAACGTGCTTTGCTCCATCAGTTTCAGTGATCATTATGTGGTGTTGTATTGAAGATAAAGAAATAAATCTCAGGTTCAGTTCTTGGCTGAACAATAATCGCATACCTGGCTGAATCATGCTATCGACGATACCACTAAATCGTCGGTTACTTATTACAGAAACCACTTCAGATCATTTGAGGTTTTGTGAGGTATTGTTTCGCATTTGATGTAAAGAAGAAGGTCCATTGATTTACACTTCCCAATCCTCGTTTAACTCTGTCTAAAGAACTGTAAAAACCATCCACTTCTTTCCACTCTAACATTATTAAACATGACATCATTCCATCTCATTCTTCAGCCACATGCATTAATGAAATCAGTCATGATAAATTGCATAGTTACGTTCACATTTGTTAGCTACAAGTCTTAAGAAGGTTTACGATGGTTTAGTTTGACAGCACGTCACTTTTTAAAAGAAATTATTAACATTCCAAAGTTGTTTTGAAAAACATAACGTAGCTTTGACAAAAACTCCCGATCCAAGAATCGATGCTTCAACGAAGCAACAAATTATCTTGAAACCAGGTGTAACTGGATCCCTAAGAAATGCGATAGCCAGAGATAGGAAAGCAACAACTACCCAAAACACAAAAATCATATATATAGACAATAGATAAGAGTGGCTGTGAGATAGACAATAGATAAAAGAGTGGCTGTGAGAGAGACAATAGATAAGAGTGGCTGTGAGATAGACAATAGATAAGAGTGGCTGTGAGATAGACAATAGATAAAAGAGTGGCTGTAAGATAGACAATAGATAAAAGAGTGGCTGTGAGATAGACAATAGATAAAAGAGTGGCTGTAAGATAGACAGTAGATAAAAGAGTGGCTGTGAGATAGACAATAGATAAAAGAGTGGCTGTGAGATAGACAATAGATAAGAGTGGCTGTGAGATAGACAATAGATAAGAGTGGCTGTAAGATAGACAATAGATAAAAGAGTGGCTGTAAGATAGACAATAGATAAAAGAGTGGCTGTGAGATAGACAATAGATAAAAGAGTGGCTGTGGGTTTATACTGCACATCAGCCTATTCCAACAAGAATTAAAATGAAACCACTTCACTCGCCAGAAGAAAGATACTGCGGATAGAATCATAACGTATTCACGGAAACTTCGACATGTTCTAAGCCGTTAAGGATAATTCCAACTAGACTATTTAGGACAAGTGATTCCAAACCGACTTCTACTTCTTCTTCATGATAGTCTTCTTCTGGTGGTCTGGCTGTTGCGGCGGCTGAAAAGGAAGCATTACCTTTGACAAATGTGCAAAAACACTGGGATGGCGTGTTAGTATTCACCAAAGTTAATTCCCTTATGCGGAAATATTCATTCAAAACCACCATATAAAACTTGATACGGTCTGTAAATGCTATTTCAATTCATGGAAAGGATTGGTTGCTTTTAAAAAGACAGGAAACAGCCTTTAGGATGATATCGTCTCGTTCTTGCCAAAACGTGAACAAAAATTCCCATTCAGTCAAAACAGAAAGTGCTCGTTTAGAGAGGAAAAGTGCCTTCTATGCTGATAGGTCTGTTGTCAAAAGTGTCTACTCCCTGGTTAGGATTGTTCGCTGGACCTGTCTTAGCAGAAGTGCTGAGGTGGGCATAAAAAGGTATATCTTTCTGGAAGAACACCATACCTGTACACCCGAATATTTGTTGTGAGTCATTTCTTTCAAAGTATATTCTGCCATAGCTTATTACAGTTGAGGAGGAAAAAAGTATCACGTTCATCAACAATATGTACATCCCCACTTTCTGTCGGCAAACCGTGTTTTGTTAGTGTGAATACAGTGGTATAAAAGGAAATATCGGATAAAGTAATTACTTCTCCAAAGGAAAGTTACCATGAAACTACACCTTCGAAAAAGATTATGACCTGAATTGTAACTGATACATGTGAACCAATGAGTAGAGCGATTTACTAATCAACAATAGAGTAATCAAGTAAGGAAGTAATTTAGAAATGATGAATAGTTTGAACTTGGACATGTGGTTGCAAGACAAGTATTCGAGATCATTATGGTTATTTGTTCGTTTTTTAAATTCAGAAACGTAGTGCCTCCCATCGATGTCAAAATGATACTATCCTTGATCATTGAAAATCAAGTCTTACTTTCTAACGTTATAATTATTGTAAAACACATTACAGTTTCAAAAGCAAAACTTGTATTTGTCAGTTGTACATGACGAGGAGGGACAGTCTTGGTCCTCTATCTTCATGTCTTTGTTTATGTTCGGGTTAGCGGCGATTATTACTAATCAAATATCTCTGATATATTCTTTCATTTTGTCTCTGTCACTCCTTCTTGATTTTCTAACGTGATGTTGCCTGTCATGTCCGTGAAATAAATTTATGGGATGGTAACACTAACGACCCCGCTTATAATATCAGTCGTGTCATCCATCCTCGACTTGTCAAGAAGAAAATATGTTTAACATCAAGTGAAGAATATTTGATGCCACCATCCACTGAGACAGAGTCTAGTACTTACAAGGGAGCGTAGCTGAAACAAAACCATGAGGCCCTTGCATGGCCACCAAGATGACTCCGAAACAAAGCTACCTCGCAATCTATTGCCAATATTTGCTGTATGTCTATGTATGTCTATGTATGTCTGTCACAACTAATACTAAAATTCACACTATTCTGTCTCAGGTGATAGTATATCAATAGGATAGTGTGTTTATTTGTGCACACTCTTTTTCCTTTCACTCCACTTTGGTGCGTAGATGTGAATATGAAATGACATTTTGTCTACTCTAGGTGTTATTCTTTTTACTCTACCTCTTATTTTACACCCCCTTTTATAATGCATAGTGGAACGTCAGTATAGATGCTGCTCGGTAAATGTGGCTGCTGGTCAATATTTACGGCATTTTGGTCATTAGGTGTAGTTTAAACAGTATATTTACATTTCCATATTATCTTCATCCCAATCCCCCCCCCAACGGCCAAAGGGGATCTATGTGCTAATTTTCCGTTAGACCCCTCCATATACTCCCAACCAAAGCGGTACTATGGGGTCATTATGCATGTTTCCCTCTAGACAGCCATGTGCGCTTTTTTGACCCCCGAATGCCATGCTATGCTTCGAGTCTGTATTGTCTTCAATAGGATCAATTCCTGACGCTTTTTTTGCAGGCGATTTTGGGGAGTAACATTTTAATTGTGGCAATAATGATACGTGAGATCAGGACAAAACTAAGTAAATTTTATTTAATATAAAATCACGTAAATCATAGTTTTATTGTTATGATATTCTTTGGCCGTTCCTCCCTCAATTTAGTTTTGTATCGTAAGTATTACATTTTTTCCATGCATGAGATCTAGTTAGATCGTGTTCTAACCTTCATTTAAGTCATAACCCCGTAACATATTAGTTGATGACAAATTAGAATCAGATAATTGTTATAGTAAAACATTTAACAACAGTCACAACTGATGCTAAAATATATCAAGCTTCTTAAATCTGTGAGTCTGATATTCGACCAAAAATTTACGACCATAAAGGGCTGATGATACCGCAATCTGTTTTAATACAAGCTGACGTACGTAACAGGATTGAATCTAGCTTAATTGTTCCAGCCGCTACAAGATCAAAGAAGTTTGCGACCTTTTATACAAGCATTGTCCTTGACAAACAGTTCATACTGGAAAACACAGGGGTTCCAAAATTCTAGGTTACATTTAAAATAGGTACGGTATGATGGCACATTTTCCAGTTAAAAGTCGGTCATGTTGGTTGTGAATTTGCAAGTGGAAGGGTGTGTTTGAAAGCTGAGTTATAGCTTTGGTTAAAGCTGGATTTTCAGATAGGGTGGACCCAGCAAGTAGCCCTACTTGTAACCTATGCCTTCTATAAATGATCATTGATATAAACCATATACAACAATTTTGATCAAGCACATCATTGCCGATTGTGATTTGTTCATTAGGACAATACTTTGAAGATCTTAATTTGATTCCTTTATTACACTTAAAATCTTAATCTTGAATGCCTAGTTTTCTGAGTTTTAGGAAACGTCTGCTTTCATTCAGACTATCAAGGACTTCAGAATATCAAAGAATGCAACAAACACTTTTAATCATTGTTCTATGGTGGCATATACAGCATTGTGTAAATTGAGAAATATGCTGTTATACCACGTACTCCATTTTGAAACCCCTGTTCTTCGGGTTTCAGTGGTGATGTGGTCTGTCCATCTCAAACGTGATTTCATCAGCAGGTTGTGGATACTTTAATTGCTTACCTGTGTAAGAACTTAGGTGTTATATACCCTGTCCTCACGTCGTATCCTCATCAGTTTCTTCAAGCAACCCATCTGAAAATGATTCGTTTTCTTGGCATGGCATCTGTACACTGTCCAGATTCGCAAGCGTACATTTGAGTCGGCAACACCATAGCTTTGTAGACCATAAGTTTTGTTTGTAGACTGATACCTTTGCGCTCCTACATATTTTAACGCATCTGCCAATATTCACACTTACTTTAGTAATTCTGGCGTTGATTTCAATATCGATGTGGACTGCATGTTACAGTGTGCTGTAAGATACAGGTGAACGTGTCCACTTGCCATTTATTTTGATGGTAGGCTTTACGTAAGACTTTCCTAGTGAAGTTTGGTGCATCACCTCTTGATATTGATTGTGAGACCGCAAAATGTCGCAAGATTAAAAGAAATAGCTCATACTGCGTTGCATGCTAGATTCAGATTTGGCATTGAGGGAACAGTAGTCAGCAAATAGGAGATTACGTACAGTCACTTCTTGTAACTTTATCTTCACCTGCAATCTGACCAGATTCAAGAGCTTGCCAATTCACTGAACTCTTGCAGTCAGTGAGGACTCAGGGCAATATACCCCGGAATTACAAGGATGCATCATTCGTCCACTTGTACAAGAGGACAGGCAACAAACAATTCAGCGACAATGACCCAATAGCTGTCAATAGCCGACATGATACTTGCCAGAATTCTGCTGAATCGTCTTGTGCATCGCATGGTTCAAGGGTTTCTGCCAGAGAGTCAGTATGGCTTCTAGAACAGATGAGTGATCGTAGACATTGTGTTTGCAGCTCGTCAACTCTTGGAAAAATGCCAGGAACAGAATACCAACTTATACACAACATTAGGGAAGTCATCCATATCGTTATTAACTCCATCTATTTAATCTATTGAATAAACACCTTTTCACATCGTTTGTTTAATACATGCAACAGGAAAATAAGTCCATAATTGTCAGAGTCACTTTTAGATTTCTGTTCACCTTTAAATACGTACATAGTTAATCACATTTTCACATCAAAATGTATGTAACACTGGTATATTAGCATATTAACTCTGTCTTTTTATACTCCAGTGTAAATCTTCATTCTAAAGAGCATCAATACAAGGGATTTTCTAAGTTTTATGACAGAGACACTATTTTTTGATAACTAAATTTTGTTTCTAAGATAGGTTCATCAATACAAAACCAGTCAGCTTCTTCGTAATCTATAAATAAAACTGTAGATTGAGCCTATAATTTAGAAAACAAGACAAGAGATCATCTCCAGAGCAGACTCGAATTTCGTTGTTATATTTTAATTCAAAACATTTGGAATATTTAGCCTTGTGATACTCACTCTTGTACAACTTCCAAGGAAAAGCTAAATGTCTAAATCCTTGAAGAGTGATTCTTCATACTCTGAAAACGGTTGAGACATAGCAATACTGATGTTTGTATAATCCTATAAATTTGAAAACTGCTTGAAGCAATTTTTGCATTGTACTATATTCAGTGTTTAGAGAGCTGAGAATGCCATTGTGTTATTGCCTTTGTGTCATCGGAGATTATTTCTATATAATTTTTGCAGCGTACTATATTCAGTGTTTAGGGAGCTGAGAATGTCATTGTGTTATTGCCTTCTTGTCATCAAATAGAGATTATTGTTATATAAGTTTTACAGTTTGCTATATTCAGTGTTTAGGAAGCTGATAATGTCATTGTGTTATTGCCTTTGTGTCATCAAACAGAGATTATTTTTATATAATTCAAACCACGTTTGCAATAAACCATGTTTGATCTGAGAAATATAAAATAAGCAGACAAATATGTTTCCTCTTAAACCAACATTACGTCATACCTTCGTGTCGTTCTTATCCTCTAGTATTCAACATTTGGTCATACCCCTGTGTCGTTCTTATCCTCTCGGATACAACATTAGGTCATACCCCTGTGTCGTTCTTATCCTCTCGGATACAACATTAGGTCTTACCCCTGTGTCGTTCTTATCCTCTCGGATCCAATGTCTGGAAAACAACTTGGAAAGCATTACAATCCCCACTTTACGACCAAATATACACCTTTTTGGCGTGACCAGGCCATGTCATTTATGCAGGGAGGATTGGTCTCAGAATTCCTTCCTGCCACTTGGGTTATGGTTCCTTGGATGTTTAATATAGAAATTGATAACATAAAGTGCAGGACTAGTGTTCCACTACCTTAAGCACTTTCTGGTCGTAATGACGTCTTTCTTAAAGGCATACACAAAGTAGAAGCTATAGAACATGATTGTGTGTATGTGTGATTTAGATTTTTAACGTAGCTTTAACAATTTTTCAGTCATATCGCTACGATGTCTGAAGTGTGACAGTTTAAAGTGATGTTTAGCACTGGGGCATCATGCCGCAGACATGTAGCATGATGCCCCACCCAGTCACATTATCTTAACACCAGGCCAACCAGTCCTAACACTAACCTCTTAATGCTGAGCGCCAAGCGAGGCTCCTGTTAGTACCATTTTGAAAGTCTTTGGTATGACTCGGCCGGGGTTCGAACCCGCGACCTCCCGCATATAGAACATGAAAGGAACATAGAAATTAAAGATCCCAAAAATACACAACCTTATATGATCTTTGTATTGTCTATATTATCGAGTGAGACTCAACATTACTGTTGTGTGGAACCTTTGTCGTAAACTATTTTCCAGTCAACAAGACAGTTTGAGTAATTGTTTCATTGGGGTATGGCAGGATTTGTTTTATTGAATACAGATTGCTGCAGAAGACATTAAAAGAAAACTCGTTTTGTGGAGATAAATCACATGATGGCACATCTTGAAGTGGTTCTCACCATATCCAGCATCTGTCAAACGACATTTATCATGGTAGCCTTTAAAGACTTCTACCAGAAATTTGTTTCAATTACCGAAATGATCTGACTAAAAAATAAGACCCTTGCTAGAAAGAACATCAATCTGTGATCAAATTTGGAGACAAATTTTATTATATACGCTTTCCAAACTATATCCTTGATCTAATCCAAATTTCTTGCCCCTACTTATTTTTCATTCCAGTTGTTAATATGACAATAATGTATAATGACCAATGTTGTAACAGACCATATGTTGAGAGTAGGAAATTGTTTGTTGCAAGAAAGCATATTTACTTTTCGAGTAAGATTTTTTCTGCAATCAGCATTGAAAAAGTTTTCGACTTAACGTATTCATCAAGTTAAAACGAGGTCTAAAATCTTTGAATTCATCAGGAATATTGTAAACGTCAAGAAGGATGTTTAATCCAATTGACACAAATTATAGATCTTATGGCATAATAAGCAAAACTCTAATCAATATGTTGAAAATGGAATATCAGAATGAAACTGTAAAAGCTTATAATTAATTAACTCAGATCGATTTTATTAATGTTTATGAATTGTACCTACAAAGTCTCCTAAAAGCTCAAACGTGTCATAAAAAGCACATGTATGTATGTATGTATGTATGTATGTATGTATGTATGTATGTATGTATGTATGTGTGTGTGTGTGTGTGTATGTATGTATGTATGTATGTATGTATGTATGTAATGTAATGTATGTATGTATGTATGTATGTATGTATGTATGTATGTATGTGTAGGTTTTGTTATTATATTGACACACTCCTAGATATATGCTGGCAAGGGGAATGTAGATATTGAAAATAGTAAAACCAAATTATTTTAATGTCTAAGAAGATAAACCCTTCCAAATCGACTTAAATAGGTATTACTATTAGAATATACAAAGTGAAATGTACAAGAAACATTAAAGTTAAATAAATAGAAGATAAACATCCTAAAGGTAAACATTCTACTTTCCTAACAGTATTAATAAAAGGTAGAAATCCTATCTTTCTAATCGTATTAGTGACAGAAATTCTATTATCTGACAATATTGGTGACAGGTAGAAATCATATCTTCCTAACAATACTGTTGACAGGTAGAAATCCTTTCTTCCTAACAGTATTGGTAACAGGTAGCGATCCTATCTTCCTAACAACATTACTGACAGGCAGAAATCCTATATTCCTAAAAGTATTAGTGACAGGTAGAAATCCTATCTTCCTAAAAGTAAAAGTAAAAGTATTAGTGACAGGTAGAAATCCTGCCTTCCTAAAAGTATTAGTGACGGGCAGAAATCCTATCTTCCTGACAGTATTGTTGACAGGTAGAAGTCCTATCTTCCTAACAGTATTAAAAGTTCCTGACACACGTTTCAGTTGTCAGTAAAATATCAGTATCTTCATATTTTATGTTACTTTTTAAGTGCCATTTTTTCTTGTATTATTATAGTGATATCTAAAGAGATTAATTAGACATACAGACTGATAAACACACTGAAACAGAGAAGTGTAATATTCGACTTAAAATAGCAATACTATGCAATGCAATTTCATACGATGCAGTAAAATGATGATATTTACATATTGGAATGGGATTTTTTATTTACAATGAAGGAAAAAAGTAACAGGCTGGCTGCAGTCGAAACCGTGAATTTCTTGTCTAATTCAGCGATTATCTAAATGATAAGAAACTGCTAGTTGGCAGAGACTGAAAAACACATTGAGAAGGCCCAATATATAAAATTTTGTATTTTGCTACAGAATAAATAGATGCATACAAAACTGATCTCAAGCTAGGCAAAAAATGTGCCATATATGCCTTAAATATCGCACCACGTCCTTTTCATATATGACTTGCTAAGAGTCGCATTGACATACTGTGAGCAGATGCATCCTCATTTCATTTGTAATCCAGACAGGGATCATTTCATTTAAGTTATGACGAAATGCAATCAGTGTTGTGCTAAGGAGATGTTTTCTTTGAAATTATTTATCGCCTTTGAAAAACAAACCTGACGGAACCAGTCGGAACCTTTAATACATCAAAATATTCCTCCTTAGATTATACGATTGTCAGGCCATGCTATTGGGAGTAAAAGCTGGTGAACTTAGGTGTCAATTCACGTAATTGAAGAAGCGAGGATTGCGTGCATGGCTCTGGCACGAGATCTTGAAGCATATTGAGTTATAGAAGACCATATTGTATCATGCAACCCAGCAAAATGGTAGCACTATAAAAGATAAATTGACTTAGTGGTTAAAATTGTGCATTCTGTTTTTGTATATCATGAATAATGCGTCATAGATACTGTCACGGAATTGTATAAATCCCTTTATTTATTAAATAGATGTATTCGGGTTTCGTTTCTTGTGTACAACGACACCCGAGGGTGATTTATGTATATTGTACAATATTTTGAAACAGTGAGTTCGGTTCATCCTATGCCGCACATGCGAAGTGTTTTCGATGGGAAAAACAGATATTCATCAAGCGCACAGACGATGTAGGGCTACATCGTCTGTGTATAAATATCTCACCGTAGGGCGAAATCTGTGCATTACAGAACGTCTTGTCAGTTAGCAGTCTACTTAAGGACTTGCAAATCTTCAGTTGTAGAGGAATGTGAGTTATTTATTTCTTATGCATATTATAAGTTATAACTAGTGCACTAACACGTTTACTTTTGTATATTTTCTATATAGCTTCGGCTTGCGTAGTATAATGCAAATATCTTCTATTCTTGTGACTTAACAAGAGATCTATATTAGCAATAAAGTTGCATTTATTAAGAAACGTTTAGTACCATAGGATTCTTATCAGACACAGATAGGTTTACTTCTGAACCTGTTTATTGCTTTGTAATGTTTTACCGATAATGTAATTTGTATAGCTTACCGTATATAACGTCATAACGTGTTATCGTATTTGCCCGTGTCATTCTTAGTACACAGTGTTAGATTTATTTTCAGCTGATCAGAGCTAACCATGGTGATTAGAGCTGACCGTGGCAGCTGTGGAGCTGACCATGGTGGTCAGGGTTTACGGGGTTCCAGCTGTAGAGCTGACCATAGAAGCCGACCATGACAGCTGTTGTGCTGGCCATAGCGGCTGTGGAACTGACGATGGAGCTGGAGACGGAGCTGGTTGAACGGCGGCCGTGCCGCTGATTGAACAGTGTGTTGCTTGTTGAGTAGCAGGTGATCGGGCTTTGCTCACCGATTGGTGGGCGCTGATTGCTTGATTGACCAAGGAATTGTATGGTGGTCGGTGACTACCTGTAATGCTGACTGCTTAATTGACCAGTGTGGATGGTAGTCAAGTATGCTAGTGACGGAGTGTTTTGTGTAACTGCATACATGTAATCGTTTAGCCGTGGGTTAATTTTGGGGTTTGTTATACCCATTGTCTTGGGACTGTAAAGATATTTTGTAGGATATCCGTCCCATCGTTTCATTATTTTACTATCTGAGTAAAGTACCTCAATTTTCACTATTCGAGTGAATACATCATTTTACTATATGAGTAAAGTACATCTGGTTCCAAGGGTTGTTATCGCCGGAGGCGGATGTGGGAGATAAGCACCCACTTCCCTTGGAAATTCCCCAATGGCTTGCGCCTGAGAGCGCTTCTGACAACCAAATGCAGTTCCAGGCCTTCATGAGTGGCTTAGCTACTAAGCCCGGCGGAACCTGTTTAAACTGACTGGAGAAGAGATGACAGGCGAGTTTCAGGCGCCTCAAACCAGAGGCGTTGGGCAGATGGGGCTCGTTAACCTTGGGTGGTCGCCCATCTAGAAGAAGGTAAACTCCGACTTCTAACCTCCACTGCCTTGTGACTATACCTTCTTATGGGAAAGGCTAAGGGAATAAACCTCAACAGAAAATCTGGAGACGGAGTCCCTAAGGCGACTTGGCATTGCTTTCAGTGTCATCTCTGCAACTCCTGCGACGTTGCTGGTGCCATGACTTATCGGCTTGTCCTTTCCCTTGGATCCATCAGTTGCGTGGAGAGGGGGAATCAGCTGCATGGGCAGCAGCTGATTCTCCATATCACCCTGCCCAGGCTTGCGCCCTGGAGAGGACACTCCAGCTTCACCTCACAGCGTCGACACAACACGGGAAGCAACAGTTTATCGGTTATAAGTCACCGCTCGATTGGCGTAGAGTCAGACACCAGGGATTGCTTCCGAAGGTGGGAGAGGTCAACAGGTCTCACTGGGCAGCTATCGCCCGCCTCAAGCTGGGCAGCTCCCAGCCAATAAGGTGCCGTCCAGCCACAGTTGGCCTGCCTTGATAGGTGCGTAGGGCTTAAGGTACGCAAGTACCTGACAAGCGGACTGCAATTAATGCACCAAGAAACAACAAAAGAAAATCAACAAGGAGACCTCCAATCCTCTAGCTAGGTACCTGGAATGTCCGGACCATGCTGACTGGACTCTCAGATGATCTCCAGGCAATCAGCGATGTTCGAAAGACTTCAGTCATCAACGACGAACTTGCAGGACTCCAGGTCGACATCGCCTCACTACAGGAGACACGGCTACCAGATTCCGGGTCCCTCAGAGAAAAGAACTACACGTTCTTCTGGAAAGGAAAGAGCACCGACGAAGCCAGAGAGTACGGTGTTAGATTTGCCGTCATGAACTCTCTGCTGGGGATGATAGAACCCTTCCAACAAGGAAATGAAAGAATGCTATCCCTCCGCCTCCGAACCACAACCGTGCTTGTCAACCTGATCAGCGGTTATGCTCCCACGCTAAGCGCCACCGCAGATATCATGGATGATTTTCACGACGAGTTAGAGAAAATTCCCAAGGAAGAGAACTTGATATTACTGGGCGACTTCAACGCTAAGGTGGGTGCCGACCATGACTCTTGGCCTTCTTGTCTTGGCAAGTTTGGCATCGGGAAGATGAATGAGAACGGTTAGCGTCTCCTAGAGATATGCTCATACCACGACCTCAGCATCACCAATTCATTCTTTCAGACAAAGCCACAGCACAAAGTGGCTTGGAGGCATTCCCGGTCCAAACACTGACACCAGCTGGACTTGATCATCACGAGACGGTCTGTTCTGAAAGGTGTGCTTCTTACCCGTACCTTCCACAGCGCTGACTGCGACACCGATCACTCGCTGCAGTACTTCAAAATGAAACTTCAACCAAAGAAGATCTACCGCTCTAGGCAAGAGCGTAAACCACGCATTGATGTGAGCAAGACGTCATACCCAGACAAGGCTGAGGAATTCACTTATGCCCTCTCCAAGGTGTTCGACTCAGAAACTCCCTACGGCACAGCCACACGGATCTTTGGTAAAGAAGCAGTCAAAGAACAACGACTGGTTTGAGGCTAACTCCGCCACACTCATGCCATCCATAGAAGAGCGTCGCAGTGCCCACCTGGAATACAAGCGATCCCCCTGCCAGGGGACACTACATGCATACAGGTCTACCAGAAGCAAAATGCAGAGGTTAGCATGGCAGTGTGCAAACTAATACTGGCCTCAGCTCTGTCAGAGCATCCAGTCAGCAGCAGATATCGGGAACATCAGAGGCATGTACGATGGCATAAAGAAAGCAATGGGTCACACGAAGAAAGTGACAGCACCACTGAAGTCTGCCGCAGGCGATGCCATCCATGACAAGGGCAAGCAGATGGAGCGTTGGGTGGAGTACTACTCTGAACTGTACTCCAGAGAGAACCACGTGACCAACGATGCCCTTAACGCCATTGAAAGCCTCCCTCTTATGGCCGAACTGGACGAGAAACCTACTGAGGCAGAACTAAAGAAGGTCATAGAGAAACTGTCCTCAGGTAAAGCCCCAGGGAAGTGTGGCATCCCAGCAGAAGTCATCAAGTGCGGCTGAGCGTGCTGCTTACACACCTGCACGACCTCCTCTGCCAGTACTGGGATGAAGGTGCAGTGCCTCAGGACATGAGAGACGACAACGTCGAAACCCTGTACAAAAACAAAGGCAACAGAAGCGACTTCAACAACTACAGGGGCATATCCCTTCTCAGCATCGTGGGTAAAAAGTCTTCACACGCGTCATCCTGAACAGACTGCAGACGCTTGCTGACAGAGTGTATCCAGAGTCGCAGTGCAGGTTCCACGCAGAGAGGTCCACAATCGACATGATCTTCTCCATCAGGCAACTGCAGGAGAAGTGCACAGAACAACACAGACCCCTCTTCCTGGCCTTTATTGACCTCAACAAGACGTTCGATCTGCTCAGCAGAGACGGACTCTTCACAATCCTGGCAAAGATAGGATGCCCTCCAAAGCTGCTAAGCATGGTCCAGTCCTTCCACGACGACATGAAAGGCACAGTGCAGTATGATGGCTCAACGTCCGACCTCTTCGACATCCGCAGCGGAGTGAAACAAGGCTGCGCCCTTGCCCTCACGCTCTTTGGCATCTTCTTCGCTGGCCTGCTCAAGTGCGCCTTTGGGACATCCACAGAAGGGATCTACCTGCACACGCGATCAAACGGCAGACTGTTCAACCTGGCACGACTGAAGGCAAAGAGCAAAGTACGAGAATCAACCATCAGGGACATGCTCTTTGCAGACGATGTTGCTCTAGCCACTCACACAGAAGCTGACTACAGCGCCTGATGGACCGCTTTGCTAAAATATCGATGCGTTCGGGTTGACCATCAACCTAAAGGAAACCAACGTGATGGCTCAGGATGCGGATCCCCCCAGCATCATCATCAACAACTGTGAACTTGAGGTAGTCAGTCAGTTCACTTACCTCGGCTCTACCATCACCAGCAACCTCTCGCTCGATGCTGAGCTCAAGAAGCGAATTGGAAAGGCATCAACAACTCTCTCCAGGTTGTCGCAGAGAGTGTGGAACAACAGCATGCTGACCCTGAACACTAAGATCTCCGTGTACCGTACCTGTGTGCTAAGCACTCTCTTGTATGCCAGTGAAACCTGGATCCTGTACGCCTCACAGGAGAAAAGACTGAGAGCCTTTCACATGCGATGCCTCCGACGCATACTCAGTATCACCTGGAGCGATCGAGTGACAAACAACAAGTTGCTTGAACATGCTAAGATTCCCAGCATGGTCATACTCCTCCACTAACGTCGCATCAGATGGCTGGGCCATGTACGTCGGATGGATGTTGGACGGATCCCCAAAGACCTTCTTTATTCGAAGCTTGCCTCTGGCAAAAGATCGATCGGACGGCCACATCTCCGCTTTTTTGGCACAATTTAGTCTATTATTCAGAAATTTACAATAGTAATTGAGACATCTCATCAATAGTGAAATTAATCATATTTATTTTTGCTTACTTGTATCAGTACTGTACATATTTGGTTCCCAATAAATTCCGTGGATGTTCCGAATGAATTCCAATCTGAATACACAGAGGTACCAATTGTCTGGATGTATCACAATGATATAATCCTGAATGTTTTTGAATGAGCCCTCAAGAACCCCAAATCGCTGTTTTAGTCCAAGCTTTAATGAGCAATTTGCAATCCAGTGAATAATTTAGATGAATGATTAATTTCAAACTGATAACGGAATACGTCCAAAACTCTGATCACAGGTTCCCAAAGTCTCATATTAAGGTAGAAATGAATAATTATTTACCTCAAATCCTTTATATACATCCCCACTTGACCTGTGTCACAAAAGCATGTTCTGAAAAACTAATGGAAAATTGTAAACAAGTTCTTCAAGAAAATACCAAACTAGTAAACATGGTCAGCAAACATAACGACAAATATTAGGTAGACATTAGAATTTCCAAGGCAAAACCAAGTTTCTGAACTGAAATCCAAGTAAACATATTTCTTTTGTTGAAAGAAACAAACAACACATTAGTCATGTCGGACGATTCACAATTGCGGACAAAGGTGAAGCACACACTGCAAATTAAATGTACATAACAATTAACAATATATACATATCCATGTATAATCTAATTAATACCTTGAGGTTTAGTATATATTTGTATAAACAGACATTTTGTTTTCCGTATAGGCTTAGACTGCTCGCCACGTGGCTAAAAGATCGACGTTACTGACCAGAGTATTGCTATGTCTGTCAAATAGATGATCACATAAAAGCAACACGGCTATTGTTTATCGATGAGTCAGAAGGAAACTTTGTAGCAGTATTTTGGAAGAAGCATACGGACTTGTCACCGAAGAGACGATCTTATCAGAGTGGCAGTAAGACTACAGTGACAATTCCCGACCTTCACGTAAACAAAACGCAGAGACCGCATATACGTTCCTTTCCTTGACTTATTGACATGTTTTTTAACAGAAGAAGTCAAATGTGAAATTATTGCTTATCATCATATATGAAGACGAGTACATTGGAACTTTGTGTTGCTGTCTGATCCACAGTTGTACCACACATCCTTGAAATCAGATGGAGTGCACTAAATATAAAATTCCTCATCGAAAACCGTTTTCTTTCATTTCCGCGTCTCCATTTTAAGCATATCAACGGTGCGTTAGCCAGTTTTAAAAATTTTTCGGCTAAAAAAGTAGGGAGAAGGACATGGCAAAAGACAGCTAGAAATGGAAATGACGTGTCTCTCCTAGGTCCTTAATGCATAATGCAGGATTGGGGTTTAGTATTGCTTCATGGTGAAGCTTATGGGCTCAATCAAACAGAACAACGCTATAACTAATATGGGAGGAGAATCCAAACAACGCAATAATCAGCACCCCCACCGCCACTCCAAACCCCAACCCACCCCCAGAAAAAGACCAGAATCGGGAGGGAGAACGGCGGTACAACAGATGAAGCGAGCTACGCAGACCCGACCAATACTGAGCGCCCCTGCTGTGGACCTACATGACTTCCGGCTTCAAATTCTGAAGCTAGGGCCTAGGCAAGTGGGTATGAGATGAAACACTTCTAGAAGGAAAAAGAGGTCCAAGACGCAACCAGAAGGCAAAAAGCAGAGAAGAAACAAGATCAAACTACACGAGCAGTAGCATCATCACAGCCTGGGAATAAAAGAAGGGTACACCGTCAGCAGAGATGTAAAGATAGCGATGACGAATAAAGTTCAACAAAAGCAGCAGGCAACACCCGCGCCTAAACAATTTTTGGCAGTGTACCCCAACCATTAGGATGTGGAATGTGGAATGGGACAGTTAACTTGGGATCGAATAGCAGCCTAAACAACATGCAGAGGACGTTAGGACTGTCATTGCAGCACACAATAAACTTAAATAGGAGGGACACCTCAACAAAAACACAAAACAAAAGCCAACCTCTTCAGTGCAGCGGGGGACATCAGTGCACACTGGGTGAAATTATTGCATATGTCCAGTACCCCTAGTGACACTGATTACAAATGGGCTCATCGGAGCACACAGGATCCCATCACAACCCATCCCGTTATGCCGCCGATGAATGATCTCTTGATTGCTGACCTGATCACTTAAACAGCCCTCAGAGACGAACTAGATACATGTTTATGCCGCCCGATCGCCTGAAGCAGTTGCTGTTGTTACATCTCTAGGCTCGTAAAAAAGTAACAAAGAAAAGAGTGAAGCCAACAAGCTTTGTAAAATTTAACAAAATAATTTATTTCCCTAGAAAAACAAGGTAAAAAAATGAAAAAATGAAAAAAGACTAACGGTTCATGAATCTAATCCAAAATTATTCCAAAACTTTAAAAATATAAGTCCTATCAATAAAACGTCCTAAGTGAATCACAGTTCGAATCCCGATGAAGTTCCAAGATGGAAGAATATGACGTCTTCAAAAACCTGTTTTATCCTGATGTGTCAACAGTTCCTTGTTGAACCACCAAGAATAATATTCCAGTTTGGAATTCCGAATAGTTTCCAATAAATGTCTTTGTCCAAGAATTCTCATGAACACTGATATTTTCCAGGGTAAATAAATTAATTTAGACTGAATTAAAATAAAAATTCAACTCAAACTGGTCACAAATAAAACACCTTTGAGCTCCAAAGATTAAATGCAAGATTGGCCAAAATCACTATAATAACGTGTGTTTTAAGCCTAACTAAAACGCAAAACAGATCACCTGATAGGGTCACGTGATCACTTCCTTTTAGCGGCGTAGAAAAATTACATACCGATTATCACGTACGCGATGTACTGCTTTGACTCTACTAAATGAATATTACTATAAGATTCAATAATGAAAAAGTTGTTTACTCCAAAACTGAAACTGTCTCTGAATCTAGGTCACCTAAAAATACAATGTTTCTACTAATGCTTGTTTATCAGGTTTAACAGAACTGAACTGAATTTTCTGGAAAAATGTCAAATCCAGTGAAAAAAGTTATCATTACAATAACATGTAATGAAATAAAAATAAAATAAAAAATAATTTAAAACTAACATACAAGCAATTAAATTACATATACATAACACTGTTCACGGCTTCATAGAATAACCCTTGATACATTTAAGGGCTCATATAGAATTCCCTCAAATGTCTAGAGGTTTTCACTTTCGCTTGAAAAACCCATTTTGATAATACGCTATTAATATTCAAATACGATCCTTCAATCAGCGTTCAGAAAGTTTACTGGACTAATAATTAATTAAGACCACAAGAAATAATGGGTCATATAGATCCAATAATGGGTTATTATTATTTCGGAAATAATTATGTACACTGTGTACACCAAATTCGAAACAGAGCAGAGTTAGAAAAATTACAACTAGCCAGCTTGATAATAATTACATTATGTGACTTACGCACAATTAGCGATAAGGATAGACAACAGGGCAGCATTTTGAACGTTAGTAAATTCATCGGGTGGTGGCTCCTGTTTCCCACTCGACGAATAATTAAGAAGCACTCACTGAGTACATTACCCAGTGTTATAAGACCGAGTTGGCCGTACATAACTTAAATTCTTGATTGATCAGTGTACACATCCATCGTTGACTAGAATGAGAGAACATTGCAAAACGCTTTTAATGAGTTTGTAGACTTCACAGACAGGATGGGGGACTGCTATTCCAACACCAGGCATTGCAGGAGAGAAACTAAATCCTTGCAGTCGAAGAAAGAAATTGTTCGTGGATTAATGTAGCAGAAAATCACCAAGATCAAGAGACCTTGGGCGGTTGAGAAGTGGAGCATGGAGTAAGAAAAGCGAGAGAGGGAGGAACAAGTCATCAGTGAAAAGTGGGAAAAGGTGTAACAAAGCCTTTGTCAGAGGGAAGAAGAAGCCGACGAGAACTTGTGATAGCGGCCGCAACTTCAACAGGAGCTGCAGCAACTATTGTTGTCTGTATCTTTTTTATTTAACATTTTGTGCATGATTGTATCTATCTTGTGTGCTCCACTTTTTATCTTATAGATTGCATAAGATCTACAAATTGGCGTTGACAAGTTTGAATAATTAAACATATTTACGGGTTTGGAGTTACTTATGGTTGGCTAGTTAAGTCAGGTGGTTGGGTATAGGTCACGTAGGTAAGTAGGTTCTGGGCAATGCCAATGTGATACATGAAGACTGTTGACTCATCCGTACATTCGAGGACCTGGAATTCATTCCGAACACTCGATTCTTTTGGACCTGTTTAAAATTGTAAAAAGACTTTTCATTTAATTCATAATACTGTAAGTTCCTCTTGAATTTCCATTTTATAATTTAGAGAATTAAATTATTTGCTAGGTTTTACAAAGCTGTTTGGCTTTGCTTCTTTCTATTAATTTATGGCATTAGAGTCGTAATACAGCATCAACACCCAGAACCGAAGATTTAAAGAGGAAACATGAGATCCCCAATATTAGACTCTCCATCTTTGTCCTGAGATGGAGCAGCGACAAGAACAGCCAGGCATGAGGGTGGGGTGGGGTGGGGTAGTTGTCTTGGATATTGAAAATATCAGTGACAACAACTAATTCGCCTTTTAAGAGCTAACTTGAGAGGTAGATAGGAAACAAGTGTCAAACGATTCTCCATGTGTGTTCGTATTAGTGCATGTTATGTCTTTTACAAATAAAACGTCTTCACGCTCGTTTTGAGCGTGATGTAAGCACTCTCACTGTCTTGTCTGTGATAGTAAAAAGTATGTTTGAGCTCTCCAGAAATATCATGGGTGATGTTATGTGTGCAAAGGAGTTATTACGCCAACACTCCATACGTGATATTATATAAGAATGTTTAATTTCCATTTCACTTCTAGGGTTATAATTTCATCCCCCTTCATTTACATCTTACACTGTGTTGGGCAGTACCAAGAGTTAATGCTGGTCAGTCAAGCGGTCTGTTGGTTAATGAGTTGATCGCTGGACGATTATCATGAAGATAGTATGTTTGTTAGTAAGTGATGTTTTAACATTACATTGCCCGTTATCCATAAACAAAGAATCTTATAGACAGTTTTAACCTTAGCATTTTCCCTGTACTTTTTTGTACTCAACACCATAAGGCATTCAAGGGATAATGCGAAATATATGATGTTCAATGACAAATGTTATATTCACTTTGTCATCAGGCTGCCACTCACGTGCTAAGTCTGTGGACAGTTTACCAAGAAAATTCAGTTGTACACAGACACTCATCATTCCATTATGGCGGATTCACGATGATTCAGACACTCATCATTCCATTATGGCGGATTCACGATGATTCAGACGCTCATCATTCCATTATGGCGGATTCACGATGATTCAGACACTCATCATTCCATTATGGCGGATTCACGATGATTCAGACACTCATCATTCCATTATGGCGGATTCACGATGATTCAGACGCTCATCATTCCATTATGGCGGATTCACGATGATTCCGATGTCTACAGAGAGGCCATGATTGTTCCCTTATGAACTTCACTCATTATGCAGTGCCATAGACTGTATTCGACGCAAATTATTACATTAAAGTAAATATGTGAATCAATGTATGTTCACAATTCCACTCGACAAAAGTACATTTTTGTGGTATGCAATAAAATTCCTTTAACTATAGCGCTTGAAATAAGCTCTAATGTCCGGTTAATGTGAGAACCATTTATTTTGATACAAAACGTAAAATCATAAAAGTCGTCTTTTATTGCTTGATGTGCGGATGAGATCTGTCGCTGAATGAAGTATTTTTTTTTTAATCTGACGCATCAAACGGTTGAGCTTATATTGTTCACTACTGCTGAAGCTGTCAGAAACATTGTTTGTTTCAATAAATCTATGACAGCTATTAAGTGGAGTCAGATCTATTTTTATAGAGAGACCCGTCAATATGAAGTTGGATTAATCAAAGAAAACAGACTTAATCAACTCTTTACACTTTAACTTACGAGTTGAACCTATTAGTGAATTGAAAACCATTTCATCAACTCATATATTTGACAGACGTGCCTTAAAATAAAGTTTTTTTGTACGTTACAAACACATTTTGCTGTTTTTGAAAGTGACATGCAAATAAACTTGAACCAAAAGACGTCCATTACAATTGCGACGTGACATTGAATTTGCAGCGTTGATTGTGAGGTTAGCATACAAAAGTCAAATCAGAATTATAGCTAAGTGCAAGCTGATAAATATAATGAGGTTCTGAAAAATCGAGATTGCCTACTCAAGTGATCACATGAGCTTGCCTACAAAATTATTTTCTGTTATTTGACATCGATTAACGAATTTATCTTTAGCAAACTGCAGGTCATGAGCTAATGAATGACACCAGCTTCTATCATTTTTCCCAATAACAGGCAATAATACGCTAGTATATGTGATAATAATGGTGAGGTATGAAACGCTTGATATTCTGTTGTACAGTAAGTATCGTGGATATGATTTCTCAAAAATCTATATTCACAACACAAATGCTTAACCATAAGCGTACGAGCAGTAAAACGACAAAAGCGGCTGGGAAGCCAACGCACAACATTACTTTATAACTTAACACCATACATAATGACACAAATATTTGTCATTGAATTTAAGGTTTCATAGATGTGATAGAACTATGCATGAGTTTAACATGAACTCAACAATGCAAGTGTCTAGACAGAAAACCATTTTGTTTACAAGTTTTCATGGATAATATATATATATATATATATATATATATATATATATATATATATATATATATAGATTAAATTTGTTGATGAAAGCATCGAAGTAAACAAATTTATCGTGAAAGCAGGCTGGTCAGAACAGCACAGTATTAAGAAGAAATATAATACATTTTTCTGTAGGTAAATATACACATTTGTATTTGCTAATATGTACAGTACAACGTTAAGATTTTTAGTCAACTTTATATGGTCATTTTCCGAGAGTCAGGCAAAAGCAGAGATCTCATTGGCAGAGGACGACTTTCAATTGTGACTTCTGAATTTGTATTTAAAATAATTATTATAAACAGAAATATAGGAATAGCAACATTTGAGTTATATCTAGAGTGGATTGAAGAAAACTTGCAAAACACTGAAAATAAAAATGTCTTCTCTAGTCGATCGTTCTACTGGATTGTTGATAGCACACTTTTACAACGATCCTGAAAATTAACTTGCCTAGAGAAATATCAGTCATTTGTAGTAGCAAAAGAAACGGGACAAAATGAAGAAAAACATACACTCAATTTAAGACTCGTTAAGTAAGCAATCTATTTAAAACTTTCACCAGCAGGCAGCAGAAGTAACTTGATATGTAAAAGCCACATTTTGTTGTAGTAGAGCTCAGTTTCTTTGCACCCTTTATACATATTGTTATACCAAGAATCATAATGAAGGGATGCCTCTTGATAAATACAACAGCCATATTATAAATATAGGTCACTCTGATCCATATTTTACGCTTCGTTGACCTTGGTTAAAGTTTTTGGTTTCAGAACCTGTTTTCATGCTAGAATCATCGAGATATATTACTGCTTGTACCGCTATTAATAATGCACATGAACAGTAAAAGGATATATATGTGACTTACATTTTACAAGCTTACAATATCTTTTGATCCGTAGCTGATGACCTGATTGATATTCGTATTGCACACTGTATTTTCGGACTGTACTATCATATGATAGAAGCAATTATTTAGCAGACAAAGAAGAGTAACAGGTTTGACGTTCTTTTATCATCATTGTAACGGACTGACTGATGAATGAATTGGAAGACCGAAGTATTATGTTTTATGTAATATCGTTTTAATGAGTCCTCTATAATCTAAGTTAGAAGTATGTTAATGAGCACTTTGTAATTCCAATGCATATTTCAATAATTTCTCTCATGAGCACTTACGTAATTCCAATGAATAATTTAAATAATTCCTCTCGAATTATATCTGAACACAGCTTCAACTGATTCCAGAGACTGGCCATAAATGAATACTTGTTTAGAAAGCCTCCATTTATACAGACGCAATAGACTGTTATGTAATTCCCTAGATGAGTCATTTCTAATTGCAAACATCTATCAGATTATTTCTAGAATATTCGGAACTACAAGTACAAAAATTAAGCACACAAGATAGATATACATAATAAAAAGGAGTTATGAATTATATGGAAAGAACATGTGACAACATCGAATGTTATTCCCGTAATATCATCATCAATAAATATTGCATTGTACTTGGAAGACTACATATCAATATTTAGATTCAATGGCCAAATTTTAGGGGTTATTAATGCATGCAATTTGTTAGTAATAGTAACCAAATCATAAAATAAGTGTCTGAAGAAATAAAAAGAAGATTCCAAACAAGAGAAAAGTATTTAAAGCCCTTACACGAATATTCCCACTTGTACAAGCTCAATGGCTATGAAGAAAATCAAACTCCGTTTTTGTATAACTAAGTATTATAATGAAAAAAATCAATTTTGATGCTAATAATAAAAAAGAACAATACCAAGTGCTACTTCTTATTACCTGATTGGCATGGTATGCTTATTAAGAAAAGACCAACATTTTGCTTATTTTAATCATTAAATAAGTTAATTAGCATGAACTTATCAAAAGGTTTTAAAACTACATTAATTGAATGTTATAAACCAGATTTTTGTTGAAGGTGAAAGGTTTGTTTGAATCAACAAAATAGGATGAAAATGACTAAAAGATTTTAAAAGATTTGAGACAAAGGGTTAAAAGATTAAATCGTCTACCTATAAAACCAACTTTCTTGGAACATCGAAAGGCGAGGTTGAAAGGATAAAATAATACGAAAAAATTTAATTTTGTTTCATATATGGATGAAAAGGTTTAAATAAAGAAACACGTAAAATAAAACACTGCCTTTTCTATCAAACGTGCCAAAATCGAAATTTATCTAATACTGGCAACTATGCACCTCCCCCATGATCTCGATTTTCTAACCACTTTTTTGTTATGGAGTATTGATTTATGAAAAGCATAGCGGTCAGTTTGGAGAGTAACTGCTGACTGCATGCCCCTGCCCGGTAGGTGGTGAGACTAAGAGCAGGCCAGTTCGGAGAGTAACTGGCAACTACATGGCCCTCACCGGTAGGTGGTGAGACTGAGAGCAGACTAATTCAGAGAGCAACTGCCAACTGCATGGCCCTGCCCGGTAGGTGGTGATACGGAGAACTAAACAGTTCAGAGAGTAACGGCCAGCTATATGGGTTTGTCAGTCAGGTAGCTAGACTAACAGCAGGCCATAAATTTGCGTTGCAAAAGTAGCGACCCTATGCTTGCCGATTTTTCCAACGTGGATGTAGTCAGTTATCAGTATTACACAGGTAGACTATCGGAACGTCTTGCGGTCCTTCCATGCTTATCTCTCCAGGTTATTACCATGCAAATATTGTAATTCTAATGTTCTTCAGTTATATCTTATTTATAAATAAACAAATAACTTATTAAACAATGCATGAATTTTACTTTTTACCATCAACTATAGACGGTGATGATATCAGTCAGATATAGTTTAATTTCATCTCTTTTCATCGATCGCTTGTTATTATGATTGTATTAGTCATTTTGTGTTTCAATTTAAACGTTTTGAATGCGAGCTGAATTTCAGCGACAGACGGCTAGAGAAATATTATTATCAGTAAGAAATTAAAGTATTCTAGCCATCAAACCGATTACAAGTCAATTAAATGATCCGAAATGTGTCCGCCAGCAGCCATTGTACTAGCATGGGCCTGTATAGCGTCAATGGAAAAGCCCCGAGGGAGTAGCACACCCTGGATTGACTAGGAAAACGGGAAATTTGTAGAGCGGCTCATCTGTAGTTTGTATAGCGATAAGCGACAGGTGGCATGACGTCACACTGGTAACAATGTAGCAAAAGGAGAAGTACTGTGACGTCAGGCTACCTGAGAGAGGGCTATAGACAAACACGAATTAAGAGCGTTCGTGTTTTTAGTAGAGGAAGGGTTTTATATATATATATATATATATATATATATATATATATATATATATATATATATATATATATATATTCGTTTAGGGTGGAGACCAAATAAAAATTAAGATCTTTTCGAGGCATTGGAAGTGGCCCTGAAAAGGGCCGTTGTTTGTTATGTGATGTTAACACTATTCCGTTAACATACAGGACATCGCATAGGTCTTCTTTTCTTCCTCAAATTTCTCAAAGTTTGTCTTAAACTGTGTCTCACTTCTGGTCCGTAGATGAGAGTCCGCTTAAGACAGCCTTGTCTTTCCACATAACATCTTCTTTTCCAAAGAGTGGCACCGGTGATCCGGATGACAGTCCATTTTGTTTTCACATACATGGGTAAGTCTGTACGGAACAGCATTGAGGATACCAAAGTAGAGGATTCTACGTCGATCAACATCTTCTCTGTGACGAGAACAGGTGAAGGGAATGAAGTGAACCGCGTTTATTTATAGTGGAAGACCGGATCGAAACGGATTGAAAGGGTTCACCAATCCCAACACGCGTTACAAAATTCAGTCACTTCGCGGAGTCTGTCTTCCAATCCGAAGAGAGCTACCTGTGACGTCACATTTCCTATATAGGCACACTAGCGTCTGTGCGCAGTGAATCGATGCGGTATTGTTTTGTGAAACATGACGGAACCTAAGAAGACAATGAATTGGGGTGCATCGGCTGTGGAGACGAGAAGTAATGGTACAGCAGCAGCTACCAAAGTGAACACAGTGCTACTTCCCGAAGAGGTTGATTTCAACTGGGATTTAGTAGATTTTTATCTTCTTCCCAAGAATTTGTTCCGGTACCAGTACCTTCGCCACTTTCTCCTTCTTTACCACGTGTCGACGATTTTAAACAAAGACAGAAAGAAGAATTGGAGAAATTTTTACAGCAGCAGAAAGAAGCAGAGCAAACATTTCTTCTTGAACAGAAACAGCGAGAAGAAGAAGAGGCAAGAAGGAAACGACAGGAAGAAGAAGAAGCAGTAGAGAAGAAACAAAGTCTAGGAGAGAAGGAGAACAGCGAAAGTCAAACGGTCACGGTACTCTTGGACATTTTGGCCGAGTTAAGAAGTCTGAAACAAATGTATCAGACTTCTTTATTACGACCCAAGAGAAAAAGACCTTCCCGAGCCAAACAACCTAACCCTGTGACTACACCAGAGATACCACCCCTAGTGATATCTACTAGATCATTGACAGGAGCAAGTCCACAAGTAGGCCTTGGCCGTGGCAAAGGCTTAAGACAGTTAAAACGAATTGATTCTCGTTCCTGAGTTTGTTCTAAGGAAAAAAACAAACACTCAACAGTCCTTTTCAGGGCTACCCAATACTCTCGAAAAGAGTGACTATTCATTTTGCCAAAATCAATTAAAACTCAAAATTCCTTCTTTAACCCTATGATGTACGTGTTGTGAGTGTATGAGTGTAGGTCCTTATTATTTCTAAATAATGAAAACCAAGAGACACTTACGTTTTTTTTTCAGTTTGGTCTATTCTGTTACAATTTTTTACAATTCAATATCACAACATAACACAACACAACACTTTTAAAAAAGTTCATAGATTTCTTCTTTGTCTTTTTTCTTTCACTCTCTCTGTTTTTTCAATTTCTTCACTTTTACACTTTTTTCCTCTTCTTCCTCTTCTTCTTCCTCACATTTTTCTCGTCTTCTTTTCTTTTCTGTCTTCTCTTTCCGAACGTGTCGGGGTTCTTCTTTTGTCAAGGTTACCTCTGTTTCTTCTTCCTCCTTCTCCTGCTCCTGTTGTTTCTTAGGGCACTCTGAAGACCAATGTCCTTTCTCTTGACAATGATAACAAGTATCTTGACTTTTGTTTCTTTTGACACTGGCCTTGCTTCTTTGACGGTCTGGACATTCTGTAGCCCAATGC
>JAECUM010007078.1:0-21601 GCA_016617855.1 Megalonaias nervosa | reverse complement strand
TATTTCATATTTTTACCTTGTTTTCTAGGGAAATAAATTATTTTGTTAAATTTACAAAGCTTGTTGACTTCACTGTTTTCTTTTGTTACTTTTGTACAAGCCTACACGTAAAAATTGTATACAGTTATAAGATAATCATGTGCATTATTTTTAAGGCTGATAATTGAATTTTACTGATAGCTTTATACTAGTTAAAGTTCGTTATAGAACGCTCTGTGTTGCATTATACATGACAGATGTACGCATGACAGATGATACCAGAGTACCATAAAGGCAACCATTTCAGCAATGTGGTAAATGTACATGTGCCTCTTTCTCAAGCGGAGCAAAAAGCCACATATGATTTAAGTTATGATTCATAGATCTAAATCTTTCAAGCTCAATAATGTTTGTATAGATTTTTTCGTAATGAATCATCACTGGAAATGGCGGTCTGGCTATCACAATGCCAGTTGAAATATAATGTTATTTAGTCGTTTAAGATTGCTGTTATTTGTCATTTCTAGACAGGAATTCTTTATAAAGATTTCCATGCCATATTCGTACTTAAGTGTTTGAAAGGGTATAGAAATAACTATTATGAGTCCCAAATTACCAATATAAGAAACTAACCTTTTTCTAAGCTGAAACACACAAAAATCATTAAAAAAATCAAAAACAGCAGCAGTGATGGCACTGACTATATAAAAAAAACGACCGGACCTTTACAACAAACGTATCTTGCAGATATGAATTATATACAGAGAAACAAATGGGCCATCCATACACTACCCTTCAGGGCAGAACGGACGCTCTCGAGAAAAGTAAAGATAGTGAACCGTTACCACAGTTCTTGCTAAATCAGACATAGCATCCCTGTACACCAGGGGCCTTAAACTCAAACCACCCTGAAGGTCGCTTGAGGGTATTTTCGATGGCCCAAGGGACGCACCACCTTTGTTATCTCTCGTGACACCTTGAGACGCCAATTATTTTGCGGCCGTCAGGATACGGCTTGGCGGGCCGCGCGTTTGAGACCCCTGGTCAATACCAATATTCCACATGGGAACCAAAAGATGTGAAGACGTCACCCACATCATTTCTGGTCAAACTCCTCGATTTAGTTCTTAGACTCAATAACTTTGAGTTTCATTACCCCCAGGCAAACGGAACAGTTGTCGGGCCTAAGAGGATCTCTTATATGCAGATCCTTTATGGGCTGATTAGAAAGCCATGGCCTGGCTTCTATAAGACATAACCCATATCAGTGGGTAGGCCTACGTTTCGTTGATCACGAAGTGAAACGAAAAGATGGGAAGGAAAAGCTAGACGAATTCTTCATGTAGACCTATACTTTCCATCATTCGAGAAATTTCTCTGCCGAAATTTGAAACACCAGTCCAATATGTTTGGACGCAATAACTAAAGAGTCGCTAACACACTCCATCCGGGCATTTATTCCAACTGACTGACAAACATCCGTACCTTCTTGCATCCAGCTGTCACCCTAAATACTGCACCCAAAATATTCCCTACAGTAAATTGCTTAGAATCGGAAAAGTTTGCATTCACTACATAACATCTGAAGAGAGGTGATATGCAACATCTGACAAAGTTGGTTCATAAATGTCGAATGGAGAAAAAAAACCCGCAGATAATATTATTTTTGTATTTTATTTAAGCTGTTTTATATAATACTATTTAACAAAATAACTTATATAAGGTTTAAGAAACCGTCAGTTCAACAAAAAGCTAGATCTGGGATTTAAGAAAATATAATTGGACATTGGTAGATTATGCTAAGATTTGATTGCTGACCTACTTGCTTACGTCACGAATTGGATTCCTCTGTTCTCGCTATTTCCGACTTACACGCATTTTATTACGATGCATCTTAAAAAGATAGTAAACCCCTTAAACCTGTATATTTTTATTTATTTTTTCATCCTATACTGTACGCCCATTCTGTACAGTAATAACGCTTTTGTGTCTTGTCCGTGTTTCATTTTGTACAATCGTCTTTGTGGCATTGTGCTCTTTAAAAAGGAATAGGTAGATCTGGAAGCACTCGATCTGCTTTAACAACTATCTGACAATGATTAAAGTCAATGTCAGTCTCAGTTAATGAAGGAGTGCGACTTCCAGCTTCCAAAGACTAGTATTACAAGTGTTTCTTATCTCCCCATAACTGAATTCAAGACCTTAACCCTCGCGCGATCATTGACAAAAATATTCAGCACGATATTTGAATATTAAAAACTAAGAAGATTATTAGTGCAATAGAACGGATGTGTTCTTGAATTTATCTTACGTCAGAATTTTCGATTACTCCTTGATACAAACCCTTTACATAGCTTGAATGCAAGCAGTGTGCGATATAAAACAATATCCTTCTTTAATATAAACCGCTTGAATAGTGTACAGGCAGACAATGGGTGATAAAATCAATAGCCTACGTTAATGGAAACCCCTTGCATAATGTATAAGCAGACAATGGGTGATAAAATCAATAGCCCACGTTAATGGAAACCCCTTGCATAGTGTATAGGCAGACAATGGGTGATAAAATCAATAGCCCACGTTAATGGAAATCCCCTTGCATAGTGTATAAGCAGACAATGGGAGACTGAAAATAATAAACTTGTTATAGTAGTTATTGCTTACAAATCTCCCTAAACTTTAACTCCTTCAATTTTATATTACCTACGATTCTCGGTGTTTCTATTGTAACCTTATCGGTAAAAATGTCCGGTACATGAGTTCCTTCATTTTCCAGGGTGAAACAGCGTACGAGTTTGATGACCTTGCATAATCTTTTTAATTCCAATGAAAACATAGCATTTGTTGGGCAGTATGGTAGACCACTACATGTTGTATTCGCCACGGTCAGTAGGGTGGATAAGTAAATGATATATTTGCCATGGTCAGTAGGTTAGATAAGCACATATTGTATTCGCCATGGTCAATATGGTTAATAAGTACCTGTATGCTCCATGGTCAGTAAGGTGGATGAGTACGTTTTGCATGTGCCATGGTCAATAGGGTATATGATTACATGTTATATGTGCCACAGTCAAATAGGATAGATGAGTACAAGTTGTGTGTGTCATGATCAGTATGGTACATGAGTACGTTTTACATGTGTCATGGTCAATATGGTAGATGATTACATGTTGTATGTGCCATGGTCAATAGGGTAGTTGAGTACATGTTGAATGTGCCTTGGTCAAAAGGGTAGATGAGCATATGTTGTACGTGCCTTAGTCAATAGGGTAGATAATTACATGTTGTATGTGCCATGATCAGTATGGTACATGAGTACGTTTTACATGTGTCATGGTCAATATGGTAGATGATTACATATTGTATGTGTCATGGTCAGTAGGGTAGATGATCACCTGTTGCATGTGATTTGGTCAATAGGGTAGATGATTACATGTTGCACGTGCCTTAGTCAATAGGGTAGATGATTACATATTGTATGTGCCATGGTCAATAGGGTAGATGAGTACATGTTGCATGTGGTTTGGTCAATAGGGTAGATGATTACATGTTGTATGTGCCTTAGTCAACAGGGTAGATGATTACATGTTGTACCCGCCTTAGTCAGTAGGGTAGTTGATTATACGTTGTATGTACCAAGGTCAGTAGGGTATATGATTCCGTGTTGTATGTGCCTTGGTCAAATAGTCTAGATGAATACGTGCTGTATTTGCCAAGGTCAAATAGACTTGATGAGTATATGTTGTATGTGCCAAGGTCAAATAGACTTGATGAGTACATGTTGTATGTGCCAAGGTCGAAAAGACTTGATGAGTACAAGTTGAATGTGCCAAGGTCAAATAGACTTGATGAGTACATGTTGTATGTGCCTTGATATATGATTACATAATAAACCATAAGAGGCAAATATTGTAAATATCATCATATACTATTGACCAAAGCACATGTAACATGTACTCATGACTATACACATATATTTGGTCAAACAATGTCACATTCACTGTGTTTAATAAAGCACACGGACCGATAGACAAAACGAACAAAGATACGAACCAAAACCTGAAACGTTCTGTCTATCAACCAGTGTTTTCTAATATTTGTTGTGAAACGTCTTTATAAAAATGAGTTTCTTTATTAAATATATTCGCAAATATTTTTTAAAATCTCGAAAATAAGTGACGAATTTGACGACGAATAACCAAAAATCAGCTGGGATGCTTACCATGTCGATGAGATGACTCATATGTTCTATATAAGATTCTCAACTGTATGTACCATATGCAAAAGTGGAGCAAAGCAAAAAACTCAATCACACAAGAAAAACGATGTTAGTGTTCCCCAATAGTTTAATATAATAAGGTTATGTGCGGCTATTGGTTCTAGGAACATACATTTATGCCAAATATTGACAGCGATAAATCACAGGGGAAGCGTCCAATATACATGTGGGACTCGAACGAATAGTTCATAAACTCCTAATGCCCTGCCGTTTCATGCGGAAATTATAATTTGGATTGTTATGGAAAAAATGTTGGTACACTTCGGACGTAAATTTTTCATTGATGGTTGTAAGCAGCTATATACAACAAGGGCATCTTTCCAGTGCATTTGGTCTTAGAGGCAAATTAGCTTTAATACCCACTGCTAGATCAATAATGAATGTCTTTGATATGAAGAGAGTTGGTGACAAATGCTACTTTACAGACTTCTTGAAGAATCTCAATGAGACTCTCATAGGGCTCAAAGATAGCCATGAAATTCGAGGATCATTACTAAAAGCTAATGCATTTTGTCCTGCTATTTAAACTCAGTTTACCAAACATGCGATGAAAGGAGACCGCACCAGTTGCTCTCAATGTAGCTGTACTGTCGGAAAAGAAATCCGATAGTGTGGACTGTAATGTTCACTTTCCTAATCTGAACATTTAATTGAAATGCAAGTCTATTTCATGCAAATGGGTGATGGAGGTATTGGGGGGACGGACATACTCCCACATTATATCACTGACACCGTAGGATGCAAGATACGCTATGACTTACTTTTTACTATTTTCATTTTTACTCTTGTCAAAGCATATTACCAGCACAAGTTCCCTGTCTCCTATATTATATAGTTGTTTCTTTTTTCCTATGTTTGTATGGCAATTCTTACCACTACAACGACACCACTGGTATAAGTAACTGACTTATTAAACAAGCAAATAACATCACACACACACACACACACACACACACACACACACACACAGAGTGTGTGTGTGCAAATGTCTGCAAATTTTATGGGATTATGGGTGTTTATACATGCATAAAAAGTATCTGAATAAATCTGCTGTGATAACACAATTTCATTTTCAGCCAATGTAAATATATAGCTTGAACTTTGAACTGGCACTTCCAATATTACACTCCTATTCTTCCTTCTTAATTTCTTCCTTAATTTTATTTTCCTTTTCACTATCTTTTAAATGCAGTTACTATGAATATTCGAAGAAACGTCTGGTCTGCATTTATTAATTTATTTATTTTTAATTTACTTGGTTATTCTAATGTAGAATCAACATAACATGTTACATAGCTAACTTTGACTTTATCGAAAGATGGCGCTGGTGTACATGTATTTATTTGCTTATTTTGCAAAATATATGTACCAGCTGAATGAATAAATGGATGATAAAGTTCAGGCCCGTTTGTTGTATGATGTTCGTCATTAATTGCAAATATCGCGCTTAAAATGGACGTTCTTCTAATTTTCTTAGGGAGCTTACATCTTCTATCTGATTCAAACCTGAGCAGTTCCAATTATAAAATATAACGGTGAGTTTGATTATTTGCAGCATTGCTATAGGGAAGATACCTCTACGTGTAAAACTAGTCTCCATTTTTTTGCAAACCGTATTACGATACTGCCTTAAATTGGATTAATGGTCGAGCACCATTATCAAATAAGTCCATTCAATCACTTTCAGATGAAACCTTTTATCCTATATAACGCCTAAGTGTAGATGACAGAAGTTAGTTAGACTCCCAAGACAGGGTTATCTTGTAAGACATCGTATCCCATACATTGTGTTGGATATATATTCAGCAGTAAATACGGCAATGCGGTATGATTGAGTAGTAATTTTCAAGTAAAATCGCTTCATTCTGGCTAGATTAAAGCAGTGTATGCTGCGACATACAGGAAAGTTAACGGAGGAGGTCATCAAAGTACAAAATTAATTTAGAGAATAAACTCATCGAATATCACGCGACCAAATCGAAGAGAATAAATTGAGAGGTAAACGTTTCTTTGCTACGAAAATCAGGACATTTCAGATATATTTAAAAGAAACATTAAAATGTTTATCTCTCTCTCTCTCTCTCTCTCTCTCTCTCTCTCACACACACACACACACAGCCTTAGAAACGAACACTTATTTTGTCCTGTAAACATAATCAAATGATGAGATGCAGTTGTATTAGATACCCTTTGTATGATAGTCGGTTTGAGTAAATTTATTATATTAGAAGTAAACATCATTTTTGTAATAGCGGAGTGATAATTTATATCATAATCGGAATGTTGTATCCGTTCCTAATATATCACAATTGTAACCTATATATATATATATATATATATATATATATATATATATAGAGAGAGAGAGAGAGAGAGAGAGAGAGAGAGAGAGAGAGAGAGAGAAATAAACGCACACATGAAGTGTCCATTTTTGTAATAGTGGAGTGTTACTTTTAAGTTAGGTCTTTTTCAGTGCCAGTGTACATGTATTTGAAAATAACACTCTGAAACATGCGAAAATACTTCATCTCAGTTATTTAGATCTACAACTTGCGGAAGAATATCTTTATAAAATGAGTACTGAAACTAATTTCTGAGCAAGCCTAAGACCATTAATAGTGAGATAGTGTTTTGATGCGGAAAGTATAAAACTGGACGACTTTATATTCCTCTACATGAAACTTATACCAGAGGTAATACCAATCAGTCAGAATCGTTGAAATGTTTTATTTTAAGCTGTGGTGGATTTTTAGATTATGCGATAATCCATACTAAAACTCAATGGTGGTGTGATGCATAAAGCAAGAACACAAGTGAGTGGAATCCACTTGGTTTAGTTGAAATTGAAATAAGTTTGACTTTGATGGACTATCCAAGTGTGGTGTTCGCCGTTCTGAATCGTCTAGCATAATGTCTAATGTCAATACAGACGTTTACCAGTGTCTGAAAGCAGGCCCTGTTTTCAAATATCACCGAGGGAAACCGATTTCCATTCATTGAATAGTAATTGTTCATGCCAAATACAATTCATCATGAAATTAACTACCATTAGTCAGACAAACATTTGCACAGATGGACACATTAACATGCTTATTTGCAAATGAGCTGGGGACTATAAAGTCTGTCATACGGCTTGGAGAATAAACACTAAGGTTAAATTCAATTTAGTTTCCAGGATTTCAAATAAAATACACACTGATATCAATAAACATGACAAAAGCGCTATCCACATCAAGACAATCAATCAAACAAGCGAACAACTTAAAATTGCGTTAAGATAAATCAGTGGTATAAGTAGATTTTAACGGTACGATACCGACCCCACGACCCCATCATTCCTGTACGGCCCTACTGGCTTTAAATGTCTTAACGGTACGATACCGACCCCACTACCCCATCATTCCTGTACGGCCCTAATGGCTTTAAATGTCTTAATGGAACGGTACGATACCGACCCCACGACCCCATCATTCCTGTACAGCCCTACTGGCTTTAAATGTCTTAACGGAAAAGTACGATACCGACTCCACGACCCCATCATTCCTGTACGGCCCTACTGACTTTAAATGTCTTAACGGAACGGTGCAACTGACTGTGCCGGTTTGCTTTCACTACTGTGGACGATTATGGTCAATTATTTGATTAAATAGCATGTTTGCGTCCAGATATGTTAATAAAAAGGCAAGGAGTCTATGGCGCGGAGCCTCGCATTGGGGCCCATGTGTCCAGGTCCCAATTAGCCCTTGCATTGTAAGCGTGTCCAGGGCACTATGTAACCATCTAACTCAAAACAATACTTACTCTAGGGCCCCACTCCCCCTCCCGGGTCCGCTCTTGTTTACTCTAATGATTTCAATGCTTTGATCTGTTAATATTACCAGTAGAAAAGGTGTACATGACCTAATCTTTATATACAGGTCTTACAATTCTTTTCCCCTCACGTTTGTTTAAAATGGAGTAGCTCAGGTCGATTGAATAACGAACATTTTTTGTTTCTTTTCAACTTTCCAGAATATGGTTGTGTCCGAATAAAACTACTCTTTTCATTTTGCAGATGACACCATTTAAGCGACCCATAAACTCCAGAACACATCCAACGCAAAGATTCATCATAATATAAACCAATATGTCCCTTAATGGTTTCCAAAAGTTAAAAATAGGATCAAGAATCTATCGTCTATATATAGATAACATTCGAATCCTCAAAGTGTTTGAGCTATCTGATAATCCAAATTTTTCTTGAAAAATATGTGAGCTGCCCCAACCATCAATCAATCAGATGGAAAGTCTAGATCGTTTCTCATTTTGATTTCACAGGGCTTTCATTATAAGACTAAATTAGGGGTCTTTGTATAAGGAAGATGATTGTTGTCATGAAAATCAATAACATTCTCTAGAGGAAATTGACTCATTTCACGGTTATTTCGGTTCGTTTATACGTCCATGTTGTGCTAGTCATCCAAATATATTTTGGGGCAAAAATTCAAAGGTCATGAATGTAACAACTCTTGTATCTCCAAATTGCTGAAAAACATTGATGATGATTGTACCTTTAATGAGGCAGTCATTTCGAATTCTATTCACAAATGGAACTGACACAATATTGGGGTTCGCAATACAATTTTAGTTGGGAAATGAGCGAATGCTTATACTCTTGCTTGAACCGCCACTTGAATGGGCAGAGAGACACATTTCTGTACAATCTAGGGTATCAAGAGAGACACATTTCTGTACAATCTAGGGTATCAAGAGAGACACATTTCTGTACAATCTAGGGTATCAAAAGAGACACATTTCTGTACAATCAAGGGTATCAAGAGAGACACATTTCTGTACAATCTAGGGTATCAAGAGAGACATATTTCTGTACGATCTTTGGGTATCAAGAAAGATACAATTTGGTACAATCGATAGCATGCAGATATCAGTTATTGTACAATAAAGAGTATCATGAGAGACATTCTAATACAATCTTGTGTATAAAGAGACCAGTTTTTCTACAAGCTATCGTATAAAAAGAGATCCTTTTTCTACAAGCTAAAGCATAAAAAGAGACCCATTTTTGTACATGCTGGAGTATAAAAAAAGACCCGTTTTTTACAAGCTAGAGAATAAAGAGACCCATTTTTCTACAAGTTAGCGTATAAAAAGAGACCCATTTTTCTATAAGCTAGAGTGTGAGGGGACTCCTTTATCTACACCTTTTATGCATTCTAGAGTGTAACGAGGGGCACATGTTTTTACATTCAAGAGTGTAAAGAGGGGCACGTGTTTTTACATTCTAGAGTGTAAAGAGGGGCACATGCTTTTACATTCAAGAGTGTAAAGACGGGCACGTGTTTTTACATTCAAGAGTGTAAAGAGGGGCACATGTTTTTACATTCAAGAGTGTAAAGAGGGGCACGTGTTTTTACATTCTAGAGTGTAAAGAGGGGCATATTTTCTACATTCAAGAGTGTAAAGAAGGGCACCTGTTTTTACATTATAGAGTGTAAAGAGGGGCACGTGTTTTTACATTCTAGAGTGTAAAGAGGGGCACGTGTTTTTACATTCTAGAGTGTAAAGAGGGGCACATGTTTTTACATTCTAGCGTGTAAAGAGGGGCACATTTTTTACATTCAAGAGTGTAAGGACACATGTTTACATTTGAGTGTGAAGAGGGGCACATGTTTTTACATTCTAGTGTATGAAGAGGGGCACATGTTTTTACATTCTAAAGTGTAAAGAGGGACACATGTTTTTATATTCTAGAATATGAAAGGGGCACATGTTTTCACATGCTAGAGTGTAAAGAGGGGCACATGTTTTCTCATTCTAGAGTATGAAGAGGGGCACATGTTTTCACATTCTAGTGTATGAAGAGGGGCACATGTTTTCACATTCTAGTGTATGAAGAGGGGCACATGTTTTTACATTCTAGAGTATGAAGAGGGGCACATGTTTTCACATTCTAGGGTGTAAATAGGGGCACATGTTTTCACATTTTAGAGAATGAAGAGGGGCACATGTTTTCACATTCTAGTGTATGAAGAGGGGCACATGTTTTCACATTCTAGAGAATGAAGAGGGGCACATGTTTTCACATTCTAGTGTATGAAGAGGGGCACATGTTTTCACATTCTAGTGTATGAAGAGGGGCACATGTTTTCACATTCTAGAGTATGAAGAGGGGCACATGTTTTCACATTCTAGTGTATGAAGAGGGGCACATGTTTTCACATTCTAGAGTATGAAGAGGGGCACATGTTTTCACATTCTAGAGTATGAAGAGGGGCACATGTTTTCACATTCTAGAGTATGAAGAGGAGCACATGTTTTCACATTCTAGAGTATGAAGAGGGGCACATGTTTTCACATTCTAGTGTATGAAGAGGGGCACATGTTTTCTCATTCTAATGTATGAAGAGGGGCACATGTTTTCACATTCTAGTGTATGAAGAGGGGCACATGTTTTCACATTCTAGAGTGTAAAGAGGGGCACATGGTTTTACATTCTAATGTATGAAGAGGGGCACATGGTTTTACATTCTAGTGTATGAAGAGGGGCACGTGGTTTTACATTCTAAAGTATGAAGAGGAGCACATGTTTTTACATTTTAGAATATGAAGAGGGGCACATGTTTTTACATTCTAGAGTATGAAGAGGGGCACATGTTTTTACATTTTAGAATATGAAGAGGGGCACATGTTTTCACATTCTAGTGTATGAAGAGGGGCACATGTTTTTACATTTTAGAATATGAAGAGGGGCACATGTTTTTACATTTTAGAATATGAAGAGGGGCACATGTTTTCACATTCTAGTGTATGAAGAGGGGCACATGTTTTTACATTCTAGAGTATGAAGAGGGGCACATGTTTTACATTTTAGAATATGAAGAGGGGCACATGTTGTTACATTTTAGAATATGAAGAGGGGCACATGTTTTTACATTTTAGAATATGAAGAGGGGCACATGTTTTCACATTCTAGTGTAGGGGCACATGTTTTTACATTTTAGAATATGAAGAGGGGCACATGTTTTCACATTCTAGTGTATGAAGAGGGGCACATGTTTTCACATTCTAGAGTATGAAGAGGGGCACATGTTTTCACATTCTAGAGAATGAAGAGGGGCACATGTTTTCACATTCTAGTGTATGAAGAGGGGCACATGTTTTTACACTCTAGAGTATGAAGAGGGGCACATGTTTTTACATTCTAGAGTATGAAGAGGGGCACATGTTTTCACATTCTAGAGTGTAAAGAGGGGCACATAGTTTTACATTCTAATGTATGAAGAGGGGCACATGGTTTTACATTCTAGTGTATGAAGAGGGGCACATGTTTTCACATTTTAGACTATGAAGAGGGGCACATGTTTTCACATTCTAGTGTATGAAGAGGGGCACATGTTTTCACATTCTAGAGTATGAAGAGGGGCACATGTTTTTACATTCTAGAGTGTTAAAGAGGAGCACATGGTTTTACATTCTAGAGTGTAAAGAGGGGCACATATTTTCATATTCTAGAGTATGAAGAGGGGCCTGTGTTTTTACATTCTAGTGTATGAAGAGGAGCATATGGTTTTACATTCTAGTGTATGAAGAGGAGCACATGGTTTTACATTCTAGAGTGTAAAGAGGGGCACATGTTTTAACATTCTAGTGTATGAAGAGGAGCACATGTTTTCACATTCTAGTGTATGAAGAGGGGCACATGTTTTCACATTCTAGTGTATGAAGAGGGGTACATGTTTTCACATTCTAGAGTATGAAGAGGGGCACATATTTTCACATTCTAGTGTATGAAGAGGGGCACATGTTTTCACATTCTAGTGTATGAAGAGGGGCACATGTTTTCACATTCTAGAGTATGAAGAGGGGCACATGTTTTCACATTCTAGAGTGTAAAGAGGGGCACATGGTTTTACATTCTAGAGTATGAAGAGGGGCCCGTGTTTTTACATTCTAGTGTATGAAGAGGAGCATATGGTTTTACATTCTAGTGTATGAAGAGGAGCACATGGTTTTACATTCTAGAGTGTAAAGAGGGGCACATGTTTTAACATTCTAGTGTATGAAGAGGAGCACATGTTTTCACATTCTAGAGTATGAAGAGGGGCACATGTTTTCACATTCTAGTGTATGAAGAGGGGTACATGTTTTCACATTCTAGTGTATGAAGAGGGGCACATGTTTTCACATTCTAGTGTATGAAGAGGGGCACATGTTTTTACATTCTAGTGTATGAAGAGGGGCACATGTTTTCACATTCTAGAGTATGAAGAGGGGCACATGTTTTCACATTCTAGAGAATGAAGAGGGGCACATGTTTTCTCATTCTAATGTATGAAGAGGGGCACATGTTTTCACATTCTAGTGTATGAAGAGGGGCACATGTTTTCACATTCTAGAGTGTAAAGAGGGGCACATGGTTTTACATTCTAGAGTATGAAGAGGGGCACATGGTTTTACATTCTAGTGTATGAAGAGGGGCACGTGGTTTTACATTCTAGAGTATGAAGAGGAGCACATGTTTTTACATTTTAGAATATGAAGAGGGGCACATGTTTTTACATTCTAGAGTATGAAGAGGGGCACATGTTTTTACATTTTAGAATATGAAGAGGGGCACATGTTTTCACATTCTAGTGTATGAAGAGGGGCACATGTTTTTACATTCTAGAGTATGAAGAGGGGCACATGTTTTTACATTTTAGAATATGAAGAGGGGCACATGTTGTTACATTTTAGAATATGAAGAGGGGCACATGTTTTTACATTTTAGAATATGAAGAGGGGCACATGTTTTCACATTCTAGTGTAGGGGCACATGTTTTTACATTTTAGAATATGAAGAGGGGCACATGTTTTCACATTCTAGTGTATGAAGAGGGGCACATGTTTTCACATTCTAGAGTATGAAGAGGGGCACATGTTTTCACATTCTAGAGAATGAAGAGGGGCACATGTTTTCACATTCTAGTGTATGAAGAGGGGCACATGTTTTTACATTCTAGAGTATGAAGAGGGGCACATGTTTTTACATTCTAGAGTATGAAGAGGGGCACATGTTTTCACATTCTAGAGTGTAAAGAGGGGCACATAGTTTTACATTCTAATGTATGAAGAGGGGCACATGTTTTCACATTTTAGACTATGAAGAGGGGCACATGTTTTCACATTCTAGAGTGTAAAGAGGGGCACATGGTTTTACATTCTAGAGTATGAAGAGGGGCACGTGGTTTTACATTCTAGAGTGTAAAGAGGAGCACATGTTTTCACATTCTAGAGTATGAAGAGGGGCACATGGTTTTGCATTCTAGAGTATGAAGAGGGGCACATGTTTTTACATTCTAAAGTGTAAAGAGGGACACATGTTTTTATATTCTAGAATATGAAAGGGGCACATGTTTTTACATTCTAGAGTGTAAAGAGGGGCACATGTTTTTATATTCTAGAATATGAAAGGGGCACATGTTTTTACATTCTAAAGTGTAAAGAGGGACACATGTTTTTATATTCTAGAATATGAAAGGGGCACATGTTTTTACATTCTAGAGTGTAAAGAGGGGCACATGTTTTCACATTCTAGAGTATGAAGAGGGGCACATGTTTTCACATTCTAGAGTATGAAGAGAGATAATTTCTGTACAATCTGGAGCATCGAGAGATACATATTTTACTGTCTAGAGAAAGAAGTGAGGCAAATTAAATTGTTTGATGCAATCTAAAGTATGGAAAATTTTTAAACAATATCGAGTACCAAGAGAGACACATTTCTGTACGATCTAGAACACCAAGAGAGATATTTTGTACAATCTAGTTTTTTCAAGATTGATTTTGTACACTTTAGCGCATGAAGAGAGATACGTTTTTTGTTTTTTTCTTTTTTGTGTTCTATCTGTAGTATCAAGAAACATATCATTATGTCCATAAATAATATGTCCATGTTTTAATTCGATGTATGTATATGCGACTTAGGTTATGCTGAAATATATGTACCTGTGTATAGAATATTGTTAATATATGTATCTGTTTCCCAGTCTAGTCATACATAATCATTCATTTTAAATATGTGTGAATGAGTGTGCGACGATACCTGTGTATGTGTATGATTTTTTAATTTTTTACATTTAATTTTATTTTTTTTTCCTTTGTTTTGTTTTTTTTTTTTTTTTTTTTTTTTTTTTTTTTTTTTTTTTTTTTTTTTTTTTTTTTTTTTTTTTGGCTTTAACATAACCAATTGAAAAAATTGAGGACCACATGGCAAATGGATCAGTCATGACCAAATGTGTTATCCTCGTTAATAAAAGAGTATTATTATTATTATTATTATTATTATTATTATTCAATCTAGAGAACGAACAGAGGAACGTGTTTTGTACAATCTAGAGAATCATGAGCTACTTTTTTATCATGTAGTGTATGAAGAGAGAAACGTGCTTATACAATTTAATGTAGGGTGTGAAGAGAAACAAATATTTTATACAATCTAGAGTATGAAGAGAGAAATATTTTTGTACAATTTAGAATATGAAGGGAGAAATATTTTTGTACTATTTAGAATATAAAGAGAGAAATATTTGTGTACAATTTAGCGTATAAAGGGAGAAACATTTTTGTACCGTTTAGGGTATGAAGAGAGAAACATTTTTGTACAATTTAGGGCAGGAAGAGAGAAATATTTTTGTACAATTTAGGGTATGAAAAGAGAAATATTTTTGTACAATTTTGGGTATGAAGAGAGAAATATTTGTGTACAATTTAGGGTATGATGAGGGAAATATTTTTGTACAATTTTGGGCATGAAGAGAGAAATATTTTTTTTTACAATTTAGGGTAGGAAGAGAGAAATATTTTTTACAATTAGAGTAGGAAAGAGAAATATTTTTGTACATTTAGAGTATGAAGAGATAAATATGTTTGTACAGTTTAGGGTATGAAGAGATAAATACTTTTGTACAATTTAGGGTAGGAAGAGAGAAATGTTTATGTACAATTTAGAATAGGAAGAGAGAAACATTTGTGTATAATTTAGGGCATGATGAGAGAACTATTTGTGTACAATTTAGGGTATGAAGAGAGAAATACATGTTCGTGTGATTTTGGGTATGAAGGGAGAAATATTTTTGTACAATTTAGGGTATGAAGAGATAAATATGCTTGTACATTTTAGGGTAGAAAGCGTGAAATACTTTTGTACAATTTAGGGCATGAGGCGAGAAATGTTTGTGTACAATTTAGAGTATGAAGAGAGAAATATTTTGGTACAATTTAGGGTATGAAGAGAGAAATAATTTTGTACAATTTAGGGTATGAAGAGAGAAATATTTGTGTGCATTTTATGGTATGAAGAGAGAAATAGTTTTGTACAAGTTAGGGTATGAAGAGAGAAATATTTTTGTACAAGTTAGGGTATGAAGAGAGAAATATTTGTGTGCAATTTAGGGTATGAAGAGAGACCCCTTTAACAATCTAGAGTGTGATGAGAGGCGTATTCTTGTACAGAGTATGGAGGGAGACAAATTTGTGTGCAATGTAGAGTGTGAAGAGAGACAAAGGTTATCTATCTAAAGCATCAGGTGACTTATTTTTGTACAATTTAGAATATGAAGAGATACTCATCTTGTACAATTTATAGTATGAAGAGATACTCATCTTGTACAATTTAGAGTATGAACAGAGACTCATTTTGTACAATATATTATCAAGATATACCTTATTTCGTAACACGGCCAGTAGTTTACAGAAATTCATTTCGTAGCTTGACTATAGGTTTACAGGAATTCATTTCGTAGCCTTGCTTTAGGTTTACAGGAATTTATTTCGTAGCATGACTATAGGCTTACAGGAATTTATTTCATATTACGGCCATTAGTTTACAGCAATTCATTTCGTTTCATGACCATAGGTCTACAGGAATTCATTTCGTAACACGGCCATGAATATACAGGAATTCATTTCGTAGCATGACTATAGGTTTACAGGAATCAATTTCGTGACAAGGCCATTAGTTTACAGAAATTCATTTCGTAGCATTACTTTAGGTTTACAGGAATTCTCTTCCTAACAAGGTCTTTAGTTGACAGGAATTGATTTCGTAGCGTGACGGACTATAGGTTTACAAGAATTCATTTCGTAGCACGACCTTAGGTTTATCCGAATATTTTAATCTGATCATCATGTTTCCTAATGGTTGTATCGGTGTTACGACTATACGATCTTAAACTAAGTAACAGCAAGGAGCGAAACCAACAAGTTTATTAAAATCAATAAATAAATTTATTTCTGTAAGTTACAAAGTGAAAGTTTAAGAGGGACTTACAGTACTGTGAATTAAATCCCAAATAATCCCAAATGTTTTATCACAAGTCCAAAAGTATAAGGTGTTCCGACAGAATTCCAATAATGAATGTGCTGATGTACCAATAGTCTTAAACAGGTTGATATACCAACAGTCTTCATGTGTCACAATGATATTATCCAAAATGCAGGGGCGCCTGTAGCATTTTTTGGGGGGTGGGTGGTGGGGATTGGGAGTGGGGGTAATATGCAGTGGTCAGCTATTAAGTTTTACGGATGTAGACCAAAACATTTTTTAGAGGCGTGGGCGCCCAAGCCAAAATAGTCATTTAGTCCACAATTCCAACGAACGTTTTTACAGCATGACAATTACTAGACCAGTTAGGTTATAAAGACAATTAGAGAACACAGGATGCTTATATTACAATTTTATACATCATAAATAAAGACACACTGCAGATAGATGAAGGTTCTAGCGAGATGAATCCAGTATGTTGGAACGTATGATTACGCTATCACGAATTCCTATAAAAGTTATTTTTTATAGCCTCAATACAAACTATTTGAATGCAAGACGACCGTGAACATAGGCATGGTACAGTGAGTGTTTTATATATAGGTCGCCAATAGATGTAAGAAGCAAAATCACAGTAAACCGGTGTAACGGGGGCTTTAAAACATTAAAGCCTCCTTAATTGATTTGGCGTTCGTTAACTAGGGAATGACCTCCCAAGGTGTTATTGCCCAGCGTGGACCGATAGATGGAACGTTAACAGATAGCTGAGCAAGGCTATTGAAAGAAATAAACAACTATGAGCCCCCTTTACCAATAAATAAAAATAAATTTAATCAATTAATATATAACCAAAATTTCACTTTCAATTAATACATAACCAAAATTTCACTTTTCAATCCAACAGATTTACATTGATAGAATTTAGGTTAACGTGGTACAACTTCTCTTTATCTCCCACCTTGATGCTATAGTTCTGTCCACCCTTCTTTTCCGTTACAACGAACGGTCCTCTCCATGATACTAGGAGTTTGTTGTGCTTCAACGGTAACAATAACAACACCTTGTCACCCACTTCAAACTTACGTTCCTTCGCCCTCTTGTCATAGCACTTGACTTGACGTCCCCTTGCGTCACGGAGATTCTTTTGGGCCAAGTTGCAAACTTCCTCCAGCTTGTTACGGAGATCAACAACATACTGATTCGTTGTTCGTACTTCCTCGGAAGCCTTTTCATCCGTCCATAACTGTTTCAATACAGCTATGGGTCCTCTCACTGTCCTCCCACAGACTAGTTCAAAAGGTGAAAATCCTAGACTAGCTTGGGGTACTTCGCGGTACGCGAAAAGTATCGCGAGAAGGTATCGATCCCAGTCCCTAGGTCGACCTTCCCACAACTTCTTCAGAGCTTGCTTCAACGTCCCTATGAAACGCTCTACTAGACGATTGCACTGCGGGTGATACGGGGTAGTAGTCATGTGCCTAATGGAAAGTAATCGGTTCACTTCTTCCATCACCTGGCTAACAAACTGCGTCCCTTGGTCAGTTAGTATTTCGTCAGGAACACCAACTCTAGACCAAACTCCTAACAAAGCTTCAGCCACCGTAACTGAATCAATGTTCTTCAACGCAACGGCCTCCGGGTATCGGGTAGCATAATCAACAATCGTTAACACATAACGATTACCACTTTCCGACGCAGGCTTTATCGGACCTATCAAATCCATAGCCACCCTTGAGAAAGGTTCACCAATCAGAGGGGTGGTTCCTAGTGGCACTGGGCGATGTGAGGTCTTAGGTGTCACCCGCTGACACTTGTCACACTACAGACAAAACCTCCTTACATCCACATACACACCTGGGCAGTAGAACTCCCTTACTAACCTATCTCTCGTCTTTGCCACACCCATGTGACTACCGAGTAGACTCTCATGTGCTAGCCTAAGCACTTCTTCTCTCTTAGACCGAGGTACAATTACCTGCTTATGCCTCTCGGAACCTTTCCGGGCGTATCGATACAAGATACCCCGCTTCAGTGCGAACTTTACCTCACCGTCAGGTAAGTTCCGCAGGGACTTCTCCTTTGCATACCCGCGTATCCTGTTAAGGGAAGAATCTTCCTCTTGAAGTCTCCTTAATTCACCAGGTAGCAAATTATCTATGGGCGAAGTCGAGGGGTTCAGCGGCTTCGACTCTGACCTTCGCTTCATAGCCCTCGTCTCCACGGACCCCACGTGTACGGGCGTACACGTCATAGGATTAAGCTGTGGCAACACATACCAACATCCTAAAATTACGTCATGCGACAACCCTGACAAGCACGCTGCTTGAATTCGTTCTTTCACATACGTCGAATCAAGGTCGATGTAAACAACTGGAAGGGAATCTTTACTCCTATTAGCAAATTGAACCTCCACTGTCTCACCTGTATAATCAGCAGGTTTAACAAATTTGCTATCCACCAAAGCTGGATAACTGCAGCCGGTGTCATACATCACAGTAGCCTTCTCTCCATTTACCGTAGCTGTCGCAGTATTCGACCACTCCACTGGTTTACTCTTTCTACCAGTGCCTGGTGTCACTACATTTATCGTGGGACGATATTTCCTGTAGTTCTTGAGAATATGGCCAGGTTTGTTGCAACCGTAGCACAAAACTTCATCTTTCTTACCAGGGGTACCTTTATCTACCCCGTGGGACTTTCCTGAGCCACGGAACTGATCACGGTTGGGATTATCCGCCCCTAGCTTCCCACCATTTTGACCATTCCGCCTAAGAGGTGTCAAACCCTTAGCTTTCCTAAAGTCAGGGGCGCTGGTTCGATCACTGCCACCCCATGTGGTCGGACGAGAGTGTGCACTCTCATATCGCTCAGCCATCACACTGATATCTTCTAAAGTTGCGAAATCACGCTACGCCAAAAATACGAGCAGGTCTCTCCGATACGTACTGAGGACATGTTCTTTCAAGATCTCTTCCCGTATGCCTTCATAAATAAGCTCGGCTCCTGTCATTTTCATCCATTTGTCGAAGAGCACGCGCACAAGAGTATGAAATTGTGTGTGTGTCTTTATTGTTTTCTTAGACGACTCTCTGAAAAGTTTACGAAAACTTTCAGCCGACAACTCATAATGCCGTAATAGCGCTTTCTTGAGCGCGTCGTAGTCATCTACTTCAGTGGGTGCCATATTATGGTAGACATCCTTGGCAGCTCCTTGTAAAAATGCAGAAATATTAATGGCCCACTGGTCTTTGAGTATATGATGTATTAAGGCTAACTTTTCAAACTGCGTTAAAAAGTTATCGATAATTTCGTCCTTGTCATTGAACATCGGCATGGCTATCTGGACGATACGTCTATCCTCAGATCTTTTGCTTGAGGGTCCTGAATGTTCATTCAGTTCTTCGCCCCTCCTAGATTCCGCTTCGATCCTTAGGCTCTCCATGGCTAACGCATGTTCTCTCTCCCTGGCTCTTTCTTCGGCTTGCAATCTGGCTAACTCAGTTTCTCTTTCTTTATCCCTTTCTTCGGCCTGTCTGATTCTTTCTTTTTCCTCGGCTTGTCTGATTCTTTCTTTTTCCTCGGCTTGTCTGATTCTTTCTTTTTCCTCGGCTTGTCTCATTCTTTCTTTCTCGTTTTCCTCGGCTTGTCTCGTCCTTTCTTTCTCTGCCGCCTGCTGTTCTTTATATTCCTTGAGACTCCGCTCTACAAATTCCGCTAATTGGGTCCCTTCATAAACTAATTCATCTTGTCCCAGAGATTTAAACTCTTTGACTAACTGCCTAATAGTTGCCATCCTAGTCTACTCGACTGCATCACCAACCAACTTACCTAGATTAGTACTCACTAACCTTTTACTGCCCTACAGGAAACAGCTTCTCTAAGAATACTTACCCGTATTCTGTCCTAGTAAAGTCTTAACCTATAGACTTACTTAAAATCACTCAAAAGTAATCTAACAGCTTTTGACAGTACAAAATTCTGAATTTTCCCCAAATTCAGCTTGCTCGCACCAAATGTGCAATTACTCCCCCGAGACTTCTTTAATTATCTCTTCTCGCAAGAGTAACTGAAGGCAATACTTCTTCTGAATTACTTGAATTTAGACAACGATCACGCTATCAGCAATTCAGGTACGGAATCTTAATTTCTTACAATGTCATAACAAACATTAAAGAAAATCTCAACAATGGCATGCACAAATTATAAAACTGCATAGATATTGACTCAATTCACACTCGTAATTCCTTATTTAAATAATAAACAAAGTTATCACTGCTATGGTATTATATTTCTATTCAATATATGCTCAGATCTGCTATCCACTGTTCAAAATATCCCGGACGATAGATCCCTCCCCCCACCCCTTTGTAACAGCGGTTTTAAAACATTAAAGCCTCCTTAGTTGATTTGGCGTTCGTTAACTAGGGAATGACCTCCCACGGTGTTATTGCCCAGTGTGGACGGATAGATGGAACGTTAACAGATAGCTGAGCAAAGCTATTGAAAGAAATAAACAACTACGAGCCCCCTTTACCAATAAATAAAAATAAATTTAATCAGTTAATATATAACCAAAATTTCACTTTCAATTAATACATAACCAAAATTTCACTTTTCAATCCAACAGATTTACATTGATAGAATTTAGTCGCAGTGTTCAATGTACATCATGTTACGAGTGGTGAATTTAGAGAGTACAATTCCACGCTTGACAGCATCACCTGAAGTCTCTCTCCTCTTGTCTTGTTTCCACGTCTAATGAGTGCGCTTTGGTCCCCTTTCTAACCCCTGATTATTCCGACCTCTCTTAGATGCGGATTTCCCTCTGACTCATCGGGTTTTCCTTTTCTTTTCCTTCATTCCTTCCTTCCTTCCTTCTCGAGGGTATAAACTGTTTCCTTAAATATACAGTATGCCTCAAGCTAGACAAGTTTCACCACTTATCTATCTATCTATCTATCTATCTATCTATCTATCTATCTATATATATATATATATATATATATATATATATATATATATATATATATATATAT
>JAECUM010007077.1:0-100212 GCA_016617855.1 Megalonaias nervosa | reverse complement strand
ATAACAACAACAACAACAACAACAAGAAAATGCTAGAAATTGTACTAAAAAAAAATCATCATGAACACTGTGGAAGGAGTTGTAAGACAAAAGGAAGCGGTCAAATCACTGGAGAAAATGTAAGACTAGCAAAAAATATTGCATCAGGAGGCTTTAGAAGAGAGAAATAATAATAATAATAATAATAATGGCTCACCATCTCAGATTTTCACTGCCTGTCCCAAACATGCTTTTCACAACATATTAAAAACCCACAAGCCCATCTTTATTATATACTTGTGTGCAATATTGAAAAATATTGTTGAAATAATTTTATTTTTTTCATTCCTTTACATTCTCATGTGTGAAATATATCCTTGTTGTGAAAATACATTTGCCATCATGGTTTATGATGCTTGATTCTGTGTGCCTACAGAATTGACACCTACAGCTAGAAAAAAAAACAAGTAAGTGCTTTGTGAGCTAGAGCAAATAAATGGAAACTGCATTACCTTTCAGACATGTAGATTATTTTTTGTGTGAAGAAATTGGACTTGATGCTGTTCACATTTCTATGCAGCTATTTCCTCCTGCAATTAACTGTGAAAACAGTGATAAACACACTGTGATGCACTGCTGAATTGGACTTGCTTAATAGTCATATAGGGTCAGATAGATTACAAAATGTCAAAAACATAATTTAATATCAGTAATATAAAACTGTTAGAAAATACCATGATCATATGATACAAATGCGTCCTTCCATTAGGGTGAACAAGAATGTTCTAGAACACAAGATCACCCTTGATCTACCCTGCAAATACTTAGCCCATGTGCACTGTCCATCATTCTTTTTCTGATTGCAAGCATTACAGGCAACTTAAATTTTATGTTTGTGAGAAATTGCTTTCTCTTCGTGTTTTAAGCTGGAATTTTAGTTTTGCCTTAATGTGTCTCTTTTTTGTGGTGTGAAATAACCTCTGATCAAGAATTTTTTTTTCTGTTCAAATTGAGCTCTCTAGAGAGCTGTTCACATTTGTATCTGGGGGGAAAGTGATGGCAACAGAATGGCAGAGAGTGAGTCATGCCCACCACCCATTATAGAGGAAATGTACCCTCTACTTGCCCACAGCTTGGTGCTGACTGAAAATGAGTTGCCTCCAGTAAGGGGAGAGTAGCACCCTTTCAGTCCTCAGGGCTGTTATTGGTAAAAGAATCGAGTCACTCAGTAAGGGGAGCACATTGATCTAAATCTATCAGATCTGGGGAAAGGTCTTCTGACCTTCTGATTTACCTGGCCAATTACAGGGCACCAGTCATTGATTGATTACAAGGTGCCAGTCACTGGTCATTGGAACCTGTCCGGTATGGGGATAAGGATTGGGTTGAGACCCTCCCATCTCCAGATTGCAGTTTAGGAATTGGCATAGACACCAGACTAGATCAGGTGATGAGATCAACAACCCCCTTTTGTATAATCACTCTAAATTTGTAGGTAGCCTTTTACCACAGGGAGGTAATTGGCCCTTTCCCATCATACAGTCATGGCCTTCAGGACCTTTGGTCACATGGTACCCATCATACAGTCATGGCCTTCTGGACCTTGGTCCCATGGTACCCATCATACAGTCATGGCCTTCTGGACCTTGGTCATATGGTAGAAACATCAATGCTCTGGGCCCTGAACCTACATCTTCCTCTTACAACTTGTGTCATAAAAGAGGGAGGTTGGTGTGCCTTCTCGCAAATGTTCCTGGTGGGTAAAGAGTCACTCTTCCCCATCTGCTGAGCCAGCTACCGGGGACAGTCTGTTAGCTTTTGGAATCAGGTTTCCTTACCCCACAAGTCTTCCCCACATCAGAAGGACATTGGATTGCATAGTCCTGCTTACCAGGTGGAAGAACAGGATGAAAACATTTTTCTTTCCTCATCATCTTGCATGAGTTTGATATAGAAAAGGCCCCTACCTCCTCCCATATGTTGATAAAGATGGCAGAGAAGTACAAGATCTGGTCTTTCTAAAAAGTAGTAAACATGATTTACCGTCTTTTGCCCAGTGATCCAAGCCATCAGACTATGTTACACTAAAATTCTTTCCAGATAGGAGAAACTTTCTGGAGCTAACTCTTAGCCAGATTTCCTGTTGCTCCTCTCTTGGATACAGTTAAGGTGCTTTCCTGAGGTTTAGTAAGGTTCAGGACTATAGATGACAATATTAGGGTCGGTATGTACCCCCTCCCCACGTTGATACCCTTGGGCTCTACATCTAACTAAAAGGTTCATGCCCATTCCTTACCAGTTAAACCTTCCATTTTGGATACCAAAGCAACTCAAGTGGATTTCCAGGGTGACCTGGGCCTGCCTCCCAGTTTAAGCACTGGAAACTTTAGGACAAAAGGCTAAGTCATTAGCAACCTTAGCCTCACATGCCAACTACTTTTCAGCAGCATCATTCAACTTGCTGAAAGTGGAATCTCTGTCACCAATTGTCCATCGTCCTTTGTTGGAAGCAGCAGTGAAAACATATTGATATATGTTGTCCTTGTCCTTGCCATGTCACTTGAGCTTTTCCACCTCTTCAGAGGTGTTGCTCAGGATACATCCAAGGTCTTACTGGAACACAGTAAGAACCTTCAGCGGGCAGCTGTCCTGGAAGCAGACTCTTCAGAGGGTTCATTCCTCGGCATGTCAGGACCAGCAACACTTGTCCTTCACATCCGCTTCTGACCCATTGAACTGGCCAGAAAACAAAAATCATCCTGACTGACCACAGGATCCATCAACAAAGTTTTTTAAAGCCACACAGCCCCTTTCAAAGCAAGAACCCCATTTCAGAACTCCCCTTTGGCATTTGGGCTCCAGAAAGGTGCTCTACAGAGGCTCAGGAATAAAGTTTTGTTCCCCCTGTCCAAAGGACAAGAGTGGACAGTCCCAGGGACTTTCTCCCTCTCTTTCAGAGTGTTCTTCTTCCATTGGATCTTGTTGGCTAAACCTCTTTGCAGAGGCTTGATTTGCCATAACGGTTGATGGCTGGGTCTTTTCTGCAAGGAAATGTGGATACTGGTTTCAATATCAGGATTTCCCTTCTCTAGTTATGTCCTCTGTGTTTTTCCAGCAGCTGAATCTGGTGCAATTAAAGGATGAAGCACCCTTCTTTCTTCAGAAGGGTGGTGCAATTAAAGGATGAAGCACCCTTTTTTCTTCAGAAGGGTGCAGTAGAGAGGTTGTTCAGCCCGTGTAAAATCACTAAGTATCCTATGCCTCTTTTTTCAATTGGTTGATCCACAATGGCCAGTTAGAGTCACTCAGACTCTGTCTGTCTCATTGTTTGTTTGTAGTAACCAGCCTGGGTCTTCTACCCAGCTTAGAGAAATTGAAGCTTAACCCATCTCAAGATTTCATCTATCTGGGGATGAATCTCCTTACAAATGGCATTAGTCTGTGTCCCCCTGGACAGAGTAGTCAAGATCCCGTACCTGAGAAAAATGACCACATGATTGGCTTGTTATTTTTTTTCTCTGCTAGGTACCTTGTACTTTGCAATGGACCTGGTTTCCTCTGGCAGACTGTTCTTGTGCCCTCTCCAGTTTCTCCTTATGGTGAACAGGAAACTGCACACAGACCCTCTGAATGCTCAGATATCTCTAGGTGTGTTTTTCCACCATCATCTGATTTGGTGGACAAATCAGGGTCAGTTTCTGACCAGTCCCCAAGCAAGCCACCAAACACCACTCATGTCTGTTTGCAAATGCTTCAGATTCAGGGTAGGGCACTCATCTGGGGCTGAATAGACTGATTCTTCAGGGTTTATGTTCTGAGAAGAATTATTCCTCCACATCATTGATTTGGAAATAAAGTCAATATATTTAGCCCTTCAGAGGCACTTAAGTATAAAATTAGTTAGCTGCATGATGGTCTCTGCCAAAGACACATCAGTCAGGTTGCATACCTCAGGAGACACACACACCCCTTTTTAGTCTTGGAGGTTCTGAACATAGTTTGATGAGTGCATTGCATAGGATTGCTAGCCACATTCCTAATACGAAGATATATTGGAGAATAATTGGGCAAGGAAAGGCAAGATAGTCTTCACTAATTCATATCACATTCCAGTTTTTGGGGACACTATTTTGTGGTCTTGTTTTAAGGTTGAAGAACAAGCTCCCAATATTCATTTCTCCAGAGGACCTGGGTAGTGAATACTTTCAATCTGAAGTTGGATTGAATGTTTGCTGACACCTTCCCATCCTTTAGATCATTCCTCTGGTACTTCACAAGTAAGGATCTCCACTACTCAATTCATTTTGTCTAAGTTGTTAGTGTCTGGAGGATGTACAGAAAGCCACATTTGGGTGATCTCAAATTACCTTCTCCTTCTTTTACCTTTGCTTGTTAGCTCACCAAAGTTAAAGCATATTTTCCTTTGATATGATTGTTTTAGCTCAAAAATTGAGCCAAGTGAATTCCACGCAGCTGTGGGATCATCAACTTCTCTTCAAACTGTCCAATTCCGCTACACAATAGCAACAAGTTTTACATTATTTATATTAAAATATATTTTGGTGGTGGGATAAAACTAATTTCTGGGGTCTAATGCTTACATATTGCTAATGCCAGATCTCATCCTCCTGCACAGCACTGGTGTGCCACTAGTTTAGGCTGCATCCAGAAAGGAATTATGGACAGTGCACATGGGCAAGAAATCTGTGGGGTGGACCAGCCTGGGGATCTCATGTTTTAAAATCTTCTGCTTCACCCAAATTGGAGGAAAAATTCTTGTCATACAATCAGGGTATTTTCCTCCCAGAAAATTACCAGTTATGCAATCGCAGCATTTGAGTATTACATCATTCAAATTACCTGTAGGCCCCCAAAACTAAATTTTAACTGTAATAGATAAGGTCATCCCAATCCTGCCTCTCTCTTTAAGCCACTGATATTTATACAATCAGCCAATGAAAAGGTTTGTAAGTGAGGTGAATTTACACAAATGGGGGGCTTGTTGAGTGTGGTGTGCCAGAGAAGAGTTTAATCCTCAAAGCTTTGATTTGGGAGCAAATTTGGTACATAATAAAGAGAAAATTTTCTTTGGGGTAAATATTGGATTATTATTTCATTACAAAAACCGATGTTTGTTATCTTATGTCTTTACCACTTGTTAAAGTGTCATGTCTTTTCATACCACATGTCTAATTAAATATATCTGGTATTAACATATGAAAAGAAAATATCCTGTTTTGTATTGCTCTTCCCACCCCAGACATTATTCACCCCCACTCCCCAGTCAGTGACCCAGAGGCAATAAAGAAAAATTCACATATGTGGTGTTTATTCCTGTTATCATTGCATATATTGTATAGTCAGATAGTATTTTGCTATTAAAATTTTGTGTGCATTTCACCTTTGACTTGCTCACATAGCTCAACATCAGTGACATGGACTAGACTTTTTATATGGCTTGCACTTGGGGTAAAGAAGAAGTTTATCAATCTTGGTTCGGAATGTTAAAAGCCAAGGTCACTGTCCATTAAAAGAAGAATATGGTTTCTGCACACAAAAGTGTCAGTTCTTGTCCACGTACCTTTACCAAAGTTTGTGGAAGACTTCCATGTTGGTTGAGAAAGAAATCTGTTGATTTTAGGTTAAATGTTCAAAGGTCAAGGTTATTATGACTGAGAAAAGAAAAAAAATAAAGTTTGCATAATAACTTTAGTTCTTAATCATGCAGTGACCAAACTTTGTGGAGTACGCTTGTACTTAAGGTATGGAAGAACCCTATTGATTTAGATATTACATGTTGGCATCATTGTGACCCAAAGAAAAATTGATTTTGCAGAATAACTTTTCTTATAAAATAAACTCCTTGACAAAACTTTGTGGATACTTTGCATGTTATGTACATTTAATTTGTATTACGACCTTGGTCCATAATTGAGGGTAGGAGTATGAACTACTTGATTAACTTGACTAATGTCTTTTTTCAAAAACATGTTTACTTGGATTTGAGTTGAAGACATTGGTTTATGCTGGAAATTATATGGTCTACCTGATTTTTGACAAGTTGGCTGCTAAAGATTAAGTAAACAGACCTGACCTTGTTTACAACTTTGATAGAAATTTGCAGATCAGGGTCTGTGTTGTTTGTTCTACTGATTACTCCTAACGAACTGCACAGACTCAGATCTGCAGGCACATTAAGTGATGGCAGATCTGGGTCTGTGCAGTTTGCAGTTGGACTCATCTTTTAAGCGAGTGCATACAGTAATGAAGAGACTAAGTAACATTCAAAATGTTTTGTGAGTTGCAGCTTATTTATTAATAGACTGTAGTTGTTGCTCAACATGAATAGTTTATTGTTTTAATAGTTTGCAGAATATGGCAGTTATAATTGAGAACTTGTTTCTGGTTTGAATGCATATGTAAGTTGAGGATTTCTTTAGTTAATGAACCTGGAGATGTTAGTGTCATAATATAAATGATGATCTTACATTTTGTATTATGGCAAATTTACAATCAAATATATATAATTACCTTTGTGTTATGGCAAAATTACAATCAATGAGATATAATTACCTTTGTTTTGTGGCAAAATTACAATCAATGATTTATAATTACCTTTGTGGTATGGCATAATTACAATATATTATATGCATTTTTCTTTGTGTTATGGCAAAATTACAATCAATGAGATGTAATTACCTTTGTGTTAAGGCATTATTGATTATGCACATTGTTATACTCTCCTTAAGAGGGCCTCAAGGGAGAATAGTTCTTGACTAATGAGTCACCCTCAATAAATAAAGTATTATTATTAGTATTATTATTACAATCAGTGATATAATTACCATAGCCTCAACATGAGCTACATGCATACTGTCAGTGATATTGCTTGTTTTGTCAAATCTTGTTTTTTTTTCTTCAGATGTTTACATCAAAGTCGTGTTTTGTATGTGTAAAGTTTGTCTTCAGGATTTAGCATTTTTAGCCTCCCTCTGATCCCTCCTCATTCCTCCTCATCCCTCCTCCCTCCTCTTCCCTCCATCTCCTCATTGCTTATCCCTCCTCATCCCTCCTCATCCCTCATTTTTCATCATCCCTCATCCCCTTTCCTAATTAAGATTTGTATTGCTCTGTAAAATCCTCATAATATCGAACCTTGAGGATTTAGGGAATTGTTGATGATTGAATTCAGTCAGATGATAATTGAAACTCACAGGTTGTTTATGCAAAATCATGTTTGAATGTAATGGAGTTCATGAACAGTGAAATGGCAAACAGATCTACACCCTGATCTGTGTCCAACTCAATCAAATTGGTTTTAAAAGGTGGTAGTTCACCACTTACATTTCATGCCAATCTATACCCAAATGTTGTACTATAATCACTGTCTTGTATGTGCTTCAAGTTTTGCAGAGTAAGTACCATCACTTTATAGAACTGCATTTGCTTGAGACCCGTGAAGTTGGTCTTCAAGACCAAACATGGAAGCAACAAACTTGAATTTGAGTTCTTTTGGGAAGGGTTTACTTTTTAATAGAATCTGGGATCTGACTTTTTTTCTATTAAATTGTCCTTTTATTTTTAACAATATAAAGACAGAAACAAATGCATGCTGAAAGCATTTTCCATGGACAAGATCAAATGCCAGTTAAAATTAGTATCACCAGTCAGTAGGTTAATTGACTGAATGATAAATAATAGAATAAAATAAAGACAAGAAAATGCACATTTTAATAATTGACCTGTTCCATTATTACATGATTCTATCGTAAAGTAATTTCTGCATTTACAGTATTGATTTCTTTAATTATATTTTTTGTTGTTGTCTGATCTACAGCTTCCATATATTTCATTGCCAGGAATATAATACAAGGATATTTCATTGGGTTTTCATAATCTGAGAGCACCAGAAGTTCATGATCCCAATTAAAATGGACTGCAATCCCAAAATAAATTAATTTGAAGTCATCTATTTTTAGTATATTTGCAAAAGATGTGATTTTTATAGTGGATTGGGGAAGGATTTTATTTTTTCCACAGAAGGATCATTGGTCATTGATTTTTTAAGTTTATTGTTTGTAGCAGCTATATTACAGAATCAACTAAAACTTGTACTGCTCCTAAAAGCAGAGATTCAGAATTATTTCAGAATCATGAATATTTTAAGACTTTATTCCCAATTCACTTTTGTACTGAGATGCCACGAATACTTTATACATACATACATACATACATACATACATACATACATACGTGACATGCAAATTGTAAGACCCAGTTCACAGTCATGCTTTAACATTGTTGAATATGAAATACACCAGATTATATAGACAAAACACCAGAATTTATAGACACAGCTTAAACACTATGCAGCCACTGTGTAATCTTTTTCACTCCATTAAGATGTTATCATTATTTTGAAGTCAAATGCTTTCATTTTTTAACAATCTTGAAGCAATGCCCGAAATAAGCTTCAGCTTTCTGATAGATTTACACATTTTTATGTTAAAGTATTATGTGTAGTTTATGTTGTACAGAATGACTGTGTTGTCTTATAAAGAATGAATGTGCTGTCTTATACTTAATGACTGTTTCGTCTTATAAAGAATGAATGTGTTGTCTTATACTGAATGACTGTTTTGTCTTATACTGAATGACTGTGTTGTCTTATACTGAATGACTGTTTTGTCTTATAAAGAATGAATGTGTTGTCCTATAAAGAATGAATGTGTTGTCTTATACGGAATGAATGTTTTGTCTTATAAAGAACGAATGTGTTGTCTTATAAAGAATGAATGTGTTGTCTTATACGGAATGAATGTGTTGTCTTATACAGAATGAATGTGTTGTCTTATAAAGAATGAATGTGTTTTCTTATAAAGAATGAATGTGTTGTCTTATAAAGAATGAATGCGTTGTCTTATAAACAATGAATGTGTTGTCTTTATGACTGTTTTGTCTTATACACAATGAATGTTTGTCTTATACAGAATGAATGTGTTTTCTTATAAAGAATGAATGGGTTGTCTTATAAAGAATGAATGTGTTGTCTTATAAAGAATGAATGCGTTGTCTTATAAAGAATGAATGGGTTGTCTTATAAAGAATGAATGTGTTGTCTTATACAGAATGACTGTTTTGTCTTATAAAGAATGCCTATGTTGTCTTATAAAGAATGAATGTGTTGTCTTATACTTAATGACTGTTTTGTCTTATAAAGAATGAATGTGTTGTCTTATACAGAATGACTGTGTTGTCTTATACAGAATGACTGTTTTCTCTTATAAAGAATGAATGTGTTGTCTTATAAAGAATGAATGTGCTGTCTTATACAGAATGAATGTCTTGTCTTATAAAGAATGAATGTGTTGTCTTATAAAGAATGAATGTGTTGTCTTATAAAGAATGAATATGTTGTCTTATACAGAATGAATGTGTTGTCTTATAAAGAATGAATGTGTTGTCTTATACAGAATGACTGTTTTGTCTTATAAAGAATGAATGTGTTGTCTTATACAGAATGACTGTTTTGTCTTATAAAGAATGAATGTGTTGTCTTACACTGAATGACTGTTTTGTCTTATAAAGAATGAATGTGTTGTCTTACACTGAATGACTGTTTTGTCTTATAAAGAATGAAAGTGTTGTCTTATAAAGAATGAACGTGTTGTCTTACACTGAATGACTGTTTTGTCTTATAAAGAATGAAAGTGTTGTCTTATAAAGAATGAATGTGTTGTCTTATACAGAATGACTGTTTTGTCTTATACAGAATGAATGTGTTGTCTTATACAGAATGACTGTTTTGTCTTATAAAGAATGAATGTGTTGTCTTACACTGAATGACTGTTTTGTCTTATAAAGAATGAATGTGTTGTCTTACACTGAATGACTGTTTTGTCTTATAAAGAATGAAAGTGTTGTTTTATAAAGAATGAATGTGTTGTCTTACACTGAATGACTGTTTTGTCTTATAAAGAATGAAAGTGTTGTCTTATAAAGAATGAATGTGTTGTCTTATACAGAATGACTGTTTTGTCTTATAAAGAATGAATGTGTTGTCTTATAAAGAATGTGTTGTCTTATACTGAATGACTGTTTTGTCTTATAAAGAATGAATGTGTTGTCTTATACTGAATGACTGTTTCATCTTATAAGGAATGAATGTGTTGTCTTACACAAAATGACTTGTCTTATACAGAATGTCTGATTTGTGTTATATAGAATCACTGTTTTCTAGTAGAACTTAAATAGGCGAAAATGGTGGTGATTTAACATCATTTATGGCCAGCACAGCAGACATCTTGGAAATAATGTTTTTGCAACTCTTCCTGAACTGAAAGTCATATTGACATGAGATTTTCACCAAAACTTCAGGTGATGTCCAGTTGGACTTAAATAGGCGCCAATCTGACTTCTAATATGGCTACCACAGAGAGGCCATCTTGAAAATCTTGTTATCGCTACTCCTTCGGAAAGGAAGGTTGTATCATGATGATGTCTCACTGAAGACTTCTTTTGTTGTCTAGATGTCTAGTATTAGCTGCCACATCAGCCATCTTGAAAATCTTGTTATTTTTATCACTACTCTTCCTAAATGGATGGTCATATCAATATGAAATTTTCAATAAAATATTTCTTGTGTTGTCTACTTGGTTTTGAATAAAATTAATGGCAATCTGAGCTGCCACAAAAGCCATCTTGAAATTCTTTTAATGCTATGCCCACTTAGCAGAAGATCATGTTGGCTTGAGGTTTTCCCCTTAACACTTCTTAATAAGTCCAGTTGGGCCTGAATACAAGAATGTGCTGATCCAACATCTAACATGGATGCCACATGGTGGCCATTCCAGAAGTCTAGTTATTGCTACTCCTCTTGAATGGATGGTCATATGAACATGAGACTTTCACTGAAAGACATATTATGGTGTGAGACTGGTCCTAAATGAAATGTACCAATCTAAAGTCCAGTATGGCTGATGTTGTTACTGCAGTTCAGTGGGAAGTCATATTAATGTCATGATTTCACCAAAAGACTTCATAATATATCTTACATGAAAATGGTGTCAATTTGAAATCTAATATGGCCTTCACACAGTGGCCATTTTGAAAATCTTTTTATTGCTTCTATTTCTGAATGGATAGTTGTATCAATGTGATATTTTCAGTGAAAGGCTTGTTATGACGTCTAGAGATCCAGTATGGCCATCACATCAGTCATATTGAAAATCTCGTTATTGTTATCACTATTATTCCTGAAATAATGGTCTTATGAACATGAAGTTTCACTGAAAGACTTCCGATAATATCAATAAGGGGCCTAAATGAAACTCATACGTACATGGGGTTGTCACAGAAAAACTTCTTATGATGTATAGTTAGTTCTTAATGAAATGGTACCTATTTAATTTCTGGTACAGCTATCATAGTGGCCAGTTTGAAAATTTATTATAACTACTCCTGAATGAAAGATTATATCTGCATAGGGTTTTCACTAATATACTTCTTTTATTGCTTTGTTGATCCTAAATTAAAATGGTGCTGATCTGATGTCCATTATGTGGCCAATTCTTAAAAATCTTGTTTTCACTCCTCCTTGTAGTCATTTTGATGTTTAGTTTTCATTTCAAGAGTTCTTGGTGTCTAGCTAGTCCTAAATCAAAAATACTAATCCTGCTTTCTTAAAAATATTGTAATGTCTACTCTTTCCAAATAGATGGGTTTTTCACAAATAGACTTATTATGTTAGCTATTTATTCTTAAGGAAAATGGTACCTTGAAATCTTGTTGTCACTACTCCCTCTGAATAGATGATCATCATGACATGGGGATTTCACAGAAAGACTTCTAATGATATCCATCTGAAATCCCTTATGTCCACCACAGCAGCCAATTTGTCATTTTGTTATCACTGAAGAATATCAGAGAAAGGAATAAATGGTCTCATCTTGAATTCTTGGAAATTTTTTTCACCCAGTAGAGCATCAGTCCTTTCAGTGATTCTTGTTATTGATAGGTGACCCCAAAATTAATTTCTGTAATGGGGATGACATGGGGGTCGGCAGGGGAGAATTTCCTGCTATGCCATTGAAACACTCCCTTACATTTTTGCATGAATCATGCCAGTATTTAGTCCAAAGTAACAGTTCATGCTGGCAAGTGGCATGTTAAAATAGGTAATTACGTGAAAGTAAGAGTTTGTGTTGGCAGGTAATTACTTCAAAGTAACAGTTCATTCTGGCAGGTAATTACATTGAAGTAACAGTTCATGCTGACAGTAATTACTTTGAAGTAACAGTTTATTCTGGCAATGTTATTGGATAAATATTTAAATACAGTTATCAAAAGACAACATTGCAATGTTGTAAGGTCTTACCAGAACTGCCAAATTATTTTCAAACTCAGTCTTAATGTATGTACAAGTACTGTTATTGTTCAATTATAAAAAATTATGTAAGTGTGGAAAATATTTGCAGAAGTTTACTTGAAGGCATTGTATGCATGTCAGAGTGATGAGGAAATGGGAGATAATTACCAGCATACAGCTGAACAGAGGGCAAAAATTTCGCAAAAAGTCTAAAGATTGTGTCAAACATTGTCACTTTTATCTCTAAAATTAATCTTTCTTTTGCAAACAAAATGAGCTTATAGCCTTTACAGTATCAACTAGCCACCAGTCTACTTTCCTGGTTGAGCCATGTAATTGTTCACTTATTTCAAAGATCGTTTTTGGAGTTGTGTATTAGGAACAATTGGTGTGATTTAACTTTATCCAGTTTTTCTTGTCATCTATATAGTCACATTAATTAGCATCCACAATTCAAGAGATTTGCAGCTTTTGTAGTCTAAAGAAGAATCTTTACAGTACACCCACCACAAACTGCCCTATGCACATATATCCTTTGTTTCACAAGACTGAGCTCTGACCAGTGTAGTAGAGAAAGCAACAGGTACATATATTTATGTAAATTAATTAAGTGGCTATTTACAGTACTTAGAAAAACTTTAGCTGTTGCAAATGTTGATGATGCTAGAGACAAGATTAAGTGACTTTAATTAGTACCAGTAACTTATAGTTTTCAAGGAAATAGATGTTTTATTCTTGAACAGTGACAAACTTTGCCAACCCTCTACACCTAAAGTACATTCATTTTACATTTTATATTTTGCTGCAGAGATTGAAAGTGTGTATGAATGTGATCAGATATGCAGTAATCATTTACATGCTAACAAAATCAATTTCTAGACAAATCATCATTGAGAAATTAAAGGTTTAGTTTAACATAGGGAACACAAATTTGTATATCAGAATTATATTCAAAACAGAGAAATATGATATAAGGATGTCTTAGCTTGGTATATATAAAGTGCAGCAATGGTTGTCAGGGTATTTTCTGAATTTGAATTTGGTGTCATAAAAAGCAACTATTAAATATGTAGCCAACCTACTGATTTCTCAATGTAGCTGGCACCATCATGACAGCTACAACAGTTGTTCTGTGTTGAATGGCGACCTACCTTCTGCTTTTCAGTTTCAGCCTGCCACTGTAAAACAAGGCTGAGTTTTGAAAGCATGGGGTAAAATCATGTGAGGAAAATTCTCCAGCATTTTTATCCACTCCCAGCATGCTTGCAGGAAATCTCTAGCATTTATACTGAGCAGGTTATAACATGTATGAAACCCTTTAACAGCAAATGCAATATAATATCTCAAATACAGTTTGAAAACTGTCATACAAAGTAATTTATATGCCAACTTTAAATTAATATATTATCAGAACATAGACTGGTGAGATGAACTTAAGCTACAATTATTGTTTCCATACAGCCAATTATTCGTCTGGTATATCTTTATTGGACCTTATCTTCCAGGTTGAATTTGATGACTTAGGATCAAGATGGCAGAAGATGCTAGCAGTAAATCTGACAATGAAGCCAAACAGCCTCTTAAAGAAAATGGAGAAATCAGAAGGAAGAGCTCAGTGGCAACCCCTTTAGATGAGTTTATTCCACAAGATGGTGGTTGGGGTTGGATAGTCTGTCTGACATCTCTTTGGGCCAATGGTACGGTGTTTGGCATCATCAACACTTTTGGAATAGTCTATATTAAGATGAGAGAACACTACGCAAAGGATGACCCTGAAGTCTCTTTAAAAGCAGGCAAGTCTGCAAATTTTTAACTCCATTAAGGAATTTTTAGAATTCTTTAGAGGTAAAAATATTTCACAGTCCATCTTTATATACTTTTTTGACCTTCTCCCAACCTGCAGTTTGGATTGAACTTCACAGTAGTTTTCATTAGGACATGCTTAACTAATATTTTGATTGGGATGACCCACATAACAGCAGTGTGACTTCCATAGCAGCTATATGGAACACTGATTTTCACATTCTCAAGAATGCCAGAGCCAGCTTTATCAAACATGGTAGGATTATTTCATAAGGATATGTTCTTATTTTAGCTCTGCTGGTCACAAACCAGAAGAGCTTATGGTATGGTCTGTTGTCTGTCACTTAGCATGAGCTTGATTTCACTACCCCTCCTAAACTACTTGGAGGATTGCATTGAAACTGTAGAAACATATTCATCCTCTGGTCTAGTTGTTCTTAAATGAAAATGGTGCAGCTCAGCTATCAAAGATGGCTGCCATGGTGGCCATCTTGTAAATGTTTTTATTGCATCTCCTGAATGGATGATCATATAAACATGTAGTTTTCACTCAAAGACTTCTTATGATGTCTAGTTGGTCATAATTGAAAATGATGCTGATCTAATGTCCAAGATGGCCACCATGGCAGCCATTTGAAAATCTTGTCATCGTTACTCCTTCATGGTCATATGAACATTAGGATTTCATTTGAAGACTACTCATGATGTCTTGTTGGGCCTAAATAAAAATGGTACCAATATGATGTCCAATATGACCACCATCTTGAAATCTTTTTTTTAACTCCAGAGGAACAGAAAGTTATAGTGACATGAGTTTTTCCCTAAAAGACTCCGTGGCAGCCATTTTGAAAATCTTGTTATTGCTACTCCTATATAGATGGTCATATCAACATGGGAATTTCATTGAAAGATTTCTTATGATGTCCTGTTGGACATAAATATAAATGGTGACAATATGATGACCAATATGGCCACCATCTTAAACATCTTGTCATCACTGCTACCCCTGAATGGATGTTCAACACAACAAGAGGTTTTCACTAAAAGACTTATTGTTATGTCTGGAAGGTCTAAAATAAAAATGTTGCCAATCAGACGTACAATATATCCACCACATCAGTCATCTTGAAAATCTTGTTATTGTTGTTACAACTCCTCATGAATGCTTGCTCATATCAACATGAGGTTTTCAATAAAAGACCCTGTATGGTGAAAATGGTGCATCTCTGATGTCAAGTATGGCTACCACAACAACCATAATCATTGTGAATCCAACACATTAAAAATTTAGCATGACTCCATTTCCAAAGTCAGTTTTGCATTTCCAAGGGCAAGGCTGCATTATACTCACTGCAGTAAATATATGATACTTGCAACGTAAATTGTCTACCTTTGCTATTTACACATGACTGAGTTTACAACAATACATCTGAATAAATATAAAATGTTTTCATTTTATTTTCAGCTATAAGTTTACAGATTAGTAAATACATAAAGTCTGCACTGTTTATAATTTTTTTTTATTAAACATTTAGATTTTAAATTGAAGGGAATATTTCATAACATAGGAAATGCAACCTTGACCTTGGAAATAGAGTCACACTTAATATATTCATATTGGATTTACTGTCATTTTTCTGGATTACTTTGGAACTGCCATCCTTAAAGTCATGCTACCATGCTGCTGGATGGATGATAAGCACTCATTCTTTTAGGCAAGGTATGATTTGTAAAAATATTTATCAATTTTTATGTTGCACCCCACCAGAAGACTATGTTGCCAACCTTGCCTTATATATAAATTTATTATATGCTCATTTTTTTCTCTGCTAACTTTACATTGTCAGAATCGGTCAGTATTTTACGATATTGCATTCACATGCACTTCATATTGCAATCATGTGTGCCCAGTAATGTATTAGGAACTACTCTCTAAACAAATCAGGTACACTCACGTAGTAGACACTTTACATTTTGGTTGATTACATTTGTTTCTGCATGAACTAAAGCAGATGTTTTGTGGACTGCCACATACCATCTGCTTTGCCACATTCCGCATTAACTTTCTTGATACAGTGTTTCAGATTTAGGCTAGCGATAGACGCCAGATTTCTTAAAATTGTTGGGTCCCTACAAATAACATGCAAGTGACAAGGCATAAACTGTCTTCTTTAGCTGGTAATAAGAATGGTAAAAAATATACTTAACAGTTTTACATCCTGAATTTCCTCAAAATGTATTTTCTTAGTTTTGCAAATCCGAATTACATGAGTCATGTCATGGGTTCTCAAGCTTTGATTACACATTTCAAAATTGTACTGTAATTTTGACTATATTCCAAGTGCAACTACATCGTCCTTACTGCACTCAAAATGAAATAAACATTATATTCCATAGCACCTTTTTCATAATTGCAATTGAAAGACTTCATATTTTCCCCACATTATGATTTCAAACATTCAATGACAGAACAGAAACACACTTGCAAATGTCAACACGCTGCTCCCTTGCTGCTGAAATCAAATCTACTTCATGTAGAATTGACACAGATAAACCCAGTCATTATCATGAAATTCAGCAGAATCAACAAAAATACCAAAATCTATTCATTCCAGACTAAATGGAAAAGTTGTTCCAATGTGCTTCTATTCATTTCAATTTTAAGTAGACCAAAATGCCATTATCTTTTGAAAGTTATGTCTAGCATGTGACAAAATTTCAAATTTATCTGGGTGGAGTTAGTCATTTTGTACTGAGATGTCATTAAGTGCTAATACATACACACTGTGTTGAGTTTTATTTCTGTACATCAAGTTGAATTCTCCACTATGTACAAGTACATTTATCAAAATTGTTATCTAATTGAGGACATTTTTTAAATTTGTGTTCTGCAAAAATTTGACCTCTTTGTGCAGTTGGCAGTAGCCATCCTTAACAAACTTGGTTATGGCACATTATTTTTGTCCAGCATGATTGCAAACAATTATCATTTGAAAAGGATTTCAATGAAGGATTTGAATCATTTTTTCTCAATATTTCTCAATATTTCTCTCATCTGTCCATGAGCACAAGTTTGTTATCACTGCTCCTACTTGGAGGATTGCCATCAAACTAGTGACACACATTCATTCCAAGGTCTTGATGGTCTTGAATGAAAATGGTACTGCAGAATATAGTCATCATAGCAGCCATTATGAAAATTTATTGTTTGATACTCCTTATTTGATAGTCATATCAACATGGGAATTTCGTGAACATAATTTTTATTTATGTCTAGTTAGACCTAGATGAAAGTAGGGCAGATCTGACTTCCAGTATAACTGCCACAGTGGCCAGCTTGAAAATCTTGTTATCACTACTACTTCTAAATGAATGGTCATCAGATCTGACATCCAGTATAGTTGCTATAACAGGCATCTTGAAAGTCGTGTTACTGCCTTTCCTCTTAAACAGAAAGAAATTGAGTCACATGTTTTTTGTCAGATTTCTTATGATGTCTGGTTGGTATTAAATGGAATTCATTCTATTTGGACATCCTGTATGGCTGCCAAAGCAGCCATCCTGAAAATCTTGTTATTTCTATTCCTCAAAATGGTGTTTTCATGAGAAGACTTAATATGATCTCTAGTTGGCCCTAAATGAAAATGGTGCTTCCAGGTCACCCAATATGGCCACCATAGCAGCTGTCTGGTAAATCTTGTTATCACTACTCTGCCCGAATGAGTGGTCATATTAGCATTGGGTTTTCACTAAAAGACATCTTTTGATGTCTGGTTGATCCTAAATGAAAATGGTGATGATCTGACATCTAATATGGCCATCATAGCAGTCATCTTGAAAATCTTGTCATAGCTGAAGGGGAAGTCATGTCAACATTGGGTTTTAACAGGACTTTTTATAGTGTCAAATTGGTGTTAAATAAAAATTGTGCTGATTTGATATCTATTGCAGCCTAACAGCTGCCATCAAAAGTCTTACATCTCTTAGATGGAAAGTCATAACAGAATTAGTTATTAGAATTTTCCTTTACTCAGGGCATTAATATCTTAGAGGTTGAAATTTTCGGCAATATCATCCTGCCTTCATCAGTTGATCATGTGACTTATAATGGTCATGTGATAACAGGAGATCATGTGATATGAGGAGACTGGTGCTTGCATTACCACCCATGTATACTAGTCTTGTATCACATGACCATTATTAGTCATGTGATATTGCCGAAAATTTCAAACTTTAAGATATTTATGCTCTGATGCTCTGCATGAGGGAAAATTGTAATAAGCATTAATTATCCAGAGCAAGGAAGCAACCTTTTCAGTTATATCAGCATTGGATTTTCATCAAAGAACTTTTGTGATGCCTATAGTTGGTAGTAAATGAAAGTGATGCCAATATGACATCCACTATTACCACCATGAGAGCCATCTTGAAAATCTAGTTATTGGTAATCCTCCTGTATGGAAAGTTATATTGAAATGGATATTTCACCAGAAGGCTTATTGTGTTAATTAGTTGGTCATGAATGATGGTGTCTTTCTGTAATATATGAAAATGGTGCCAATCTTACATCCATTATGATTGCCACAGTAACTAGTTTGATAATCGTGTCTCAGGAATATCAGAATCAGCAGTTATAAAGACGAAATTGTCATGAATTCCTGGAAAATATATTCAGACAGTTGCACATCAGTCACCTCATGAAATGTAATTCATTAGAGCTGGCCATAAGACAAATTGTATTGTGCTATAATGTAATTCATTAGAGCTGGCCATAAGACAAATCGTATTGTGCTATAATGTAATTCATTAGAGCTGGCCATAAGACAAATTGTATTGTGCTATAATGTAATTCATTAGAGCTGGCCATAAGACAAATCGTATTGTGCTATAATGTAAATCATTAGAGCTGGCCATAAGACAAATCATATTGTGCTATAATGTGGTCCATCTGTTTCAGGTTTCAGAATATGGCCAAACTTTCTCTGTGGCTTACACTTAGGGTAAGGAAGAAATCTATTAATAATTAAGTCAACAAGAGTCAAAGGTTAAGCTTACATCAACTCGTATAAGAAAAAATGTTTCTACACAGCATTTAGTTTTAGACCTCATACTTTTATCAGACTTTGTGTTTGGCTTTCAAATGAAGTCTAGAAGAAACCCATCATTTCGGTTCAAAATATCAGTGGTCAAGGTAACAATGACTTAGAAAAGAAATACCTTGACCTAACTTGGTGGATTGGTTGCAGTAGAGGAAGGAACAATTTTTCAAAGTCACAGTTATCAAAATAAAAAATTTTTGCATAATAAACTATTTGTAGACCTTGACTAAATTTTTGAATGGCTTGCATAGGTGTGGAGAAAGAAATGTATTGATTTGGGGGGGGGGGGGTCAGAAGATCAAAGATCACCATGACAAAAACTAAAGGAAAGTATGTATGTATAATAAGTGCAAACTAAGTAATGGGAGCAAACTTTAAGTATGGCCTGCTATTATGGTGGGGACCTTAGCTGATGATGTTGTGATTGATATCTTAAAGCTCTCCATGTCACAATGATGTAAGTAACAAAAATTGTTTTATATTATAACCTGAGTTGTGCACCAATTTCACTGACTAAACTTCACACTTAATGGTTTGTCATTGGGGCAAGGGATGTAACCAATGTCTTTTATTTGATAAGGTCAGGGTCATTGTTACTCATAAGTTAGCTAGTGCAGTACAGTCATGTGTAGTAATATACTAGTGCCTACATATAGAACTATCAAACATGGGGAAGACATAACTACACTATGTACAACACTATGGTAGCATTTGCTTTCCTGCTGTCTAGCCATATTTATGTCCATCCAAAACTAGTTTTAGCATGGTAGCACAAAGCCTGTTAAATGTAGAACCATTATAATTTTAAGCAATTTATTATGGTTATAGATAAACTGATTAAATGTTCAACTCATTGCAGCAAATTTTAGCTTTATTGATCATAGACTGGAAGAGCTTATGGGATGTTCTCTTGTCAATCATCCATTAGGACAAGGATTTATCACTATTCCTGATAAACTACTTCAAGGATTGTCATGAACCTTTAGATGCATATCTCAATTGTTAGTCCTCAAAGAAAATGGTGCTGCTTAGACATCTGGTATATAGCTACTGTAGTTGACATTTTGATAATCTTGTTACCATTACTCCTGAACTGAAAATCATATTGACATGGGGTGTCACTGCAAGACTTCGTATTGGATGTCTGGTTTGTCTTAAATGAAAATGGTGCCACTTGGACATCCAGTATGGCTGCCACAGTGGCTGTTGTGAAAATCATTATAGCTACTCCTGAATGGAAGTCACACTATCATCTGATTTTCACCTTAAGACATGACATCCAGTTGGTCAATTACCTCCTTCACAAAAGATAGCTATTTGAGAGAATATAATATATTGACAATAATAATTAAGATGGAAAGCAAGAATGAATGTGCATGATACTTATGATAATAAAATTCAATTACAACAAAAAGAAGTACTGAGTATTCAGATTGTATCTGTGTTCAGATGTCTTTCCTGAGAGTTACTTTGAGAGTTGCAATTACAGAATGACTGTTCACTCAGAATTATATAATAATGACACAACTCAGGACTTTTAGTTAATGTATATAGTAATTATACAAATTCATTCAGTGAATGAAAATGTAAAGAAAATATTGAAATCACTCAGGTCACCAAGCAGAAGGCCCACCATGATGTCCTATGTACATAGATTAAAACAGATATGAATAGTTGGTAGACCCACTAACTCACCTGGAAATAAGCCATCCAAAAGTATCCCTGTAGATCTAGATCATCTAATGAAGGATTAAAGGTCAGTATTACCCCAGTAGATCAAGATCTTGTAATAACGAACTTAAGGACAATATTATCTCAGTGGATCAAGGTCTTGTAATAATGAACTAAAGGTCAATATTATCCCAGTAGATCAAGGTCTTGTAACAACAAACTTAAGGACAATATTATCTCAGTGGATCAAAGTCTTGTAATAAAAAACTAAAAGTCAATATTATCCCAGTAGATCAGGGTCTTGTAATAAACAACTAAAGCTCAATATTATCTCAGTAGATCAAGGTCTTGTAATAAATAACATAAGAACAGTATTATCCCAGTAGATCAAGGTCTTGTAATAAATAACATAAGGACAGCATTATTCCAGTAGATCAAGGTCTTCTAATGAAGGATTAAAGGTCAGTATTATCCCAGTCGATCAAGGTCTTCTAATGAAGGATTAAAGGTCAGTATTATCCCAGTCGATCAAGGTCTTCTAATGAAGGATTAAAGGTCAGTATTATCCCAGTCGATCAAGGTCTTCTAATGAAGGATTAAAGGTCAATATTATCCCAGTGGATAAGGTCTTCTAATGAAGGATTAAAGATCAATATTATCCCAGTAGATCAAGATCTTCTAATGAGGATTAAAGATCAGTATTATCCCAGTAGATCAAGGTCTTCTAATGAAGGATTAAAGGTCAGTATTATCCCAGTCGATCAAGGTCTTCTCATGAAGGATTAAAGGTCAGTATTATCCCAGTAGATCAAGGTCTTCTAATGAAGGATTAAAGGTCAATATTATCCCAGTAGATCAAGGTCTTCTAATGAAGGATTAAAGATCAATATTATCCCAGTAGATCAAGGTCTTCTAATGAAGGATTAAAGATCAATATTATCCCAGTCGATCAAGGTCTTCTAATGAAGGATTAAAGGTCAGTATTATCCCAGTGGATCAAGGTCTTCTAATGAAGGATTAAAGGTCAGTATTATCCCAGTGGATCAAGGTCTTCTAATGAAGGATTAAAGGTCAATATTATCCCAGTAGATCAAGGTCTTCTAATGAAGGATTAAAGATCAATATTATCCCAGTAGATCAATGTCTTCTAATGAAGGATTAAAGGTCAGTACTATCCCAGTAGATCAAGGTCTTCTAATGAAGGATTAAAGGTCAGTATTATCCCAGTCGATCAAGGTCTTCTAATGAAGGATTAAAGGTCAGTATTATCCCAGTAGATCAAGGTCTTCTAATGAAGGATTAAAGGTCAATATTATCCCAGTAGATCATGGTCTTCTAATGAAGGATTAAAGATCAATATTATCCCAGTAGATCAAGGTCTTCTAATGAAGGATTAAAGATCAATATTATCCCAGTCGATCAAGGTCTTCTAATGAAGGATTAAAGATCAATATTATCCCAGTAGATCAATGTCTTCTAATGAAGGATTAAAGATCAATATTATCCCAGTAGATCAAGGTCTTCTAATGAAGGATTAAAGATCAATATTATCCCAGTCGATCAAGGTCTTCTAATGAAGGATTAAAGGTCAGTATTATCCCAGTGGATCAAGGTCTTCTAATGAAGGATTAAAGGTCAGTATTATCCCAGTTGATGAAGGTCTTCTAATGAAGGATTAAAGGTCAATATTATCCCAGTAGATCAAGGTCTTCTAATGAAGGATTAAAGATCAATATTATCCCAGTAGATCAATGTCTTCTAATGAAGGATTAAAGGTCAGTACTATCCCAGTAGATCAAGGTCTTCTAATGAAGGATTAAAGGTCAGTACTATCCCAGTGGATCAAGGTCTTCTAATGAACGATTAAAGGTCAGTATTATCCCAGTGGATCAAGGTCTTCTAATGAAGGATTAAAGGTCAGTATTATCCCAGTGGATCAAGGTCTTCTAATGAAGGATTAAAGGTCAATATTATCCCAGTCGATCAAGGTCTTCTAATGAAGGATTAAAGGTCAATATTATCCCAGTCGATCAAGGTCTTCTAATGAAGGATTAAAGGTCAATATTATCCCAGCCAATCAAGGTCTTCTAATGAAGGATTAAAGGTCAATATTATCATGGTAGATCAAGGTTTTCTAATGAAGGATTAAAGGTCAGTATTATCCCAGTCGATCAAGGTCTTCTAATGAAGAATTAAAGGTCAATATCAAGTCAATATCTGCAGATGGCTGAGATCAATTCATTGCCTGAAAGTTGTTACTACATTAGGGGTCTATTAGGTCTTACATGAACTGACTTGAATACCATCTTTGCTTTCTCTTTGCTTTGAATCCAGGATGTTTGAACAACTCCTATTGATAGCCAATTTGTTATTGCCATTGTTTTGGTAATTCATGCAGAATTTAATAAAATTGATATCATGCACAAAGGTAACACGTATTTTTTTTTTTTTTTTTTTTTTAATAAAAATGAAGCACAGACTCCAAACAAGTTGTAAAATACTTAAATTTTGACATGCAAAAGGTGATTTTTCAACAACTGAATGTGTCACATGTGGTGAATATGTATTTAACAGAAATTATCATTATGCTCAATCAAATTTCACACAATAACACTGGTAACCAGCAATGTGCTTAATGTTTGAGGAATAATTTGTCCTATGCACTGGATATTTCCTTGTTGACAAAGTAGGTCTACTGAATTGAGGCTTTGTATGGTAAAAGTTACTTAGAAATATGAAACATGTGTGGATAATTTCTAAATGGGCTGGCAGCTTAATACTTACCATGTTTACCTCTTAATATGTGGACATACAAATTTTGAAATTGTCAGTTCTTCTGCAGTATTTCAATCTACAGGCCACTTAATGTCAAAACATACACTGATGTTTATTCTGTTGCTTTCCAAAGGTTTTGCACTGTAATATGGGTGAAAATTCATATACAAAAATAACTTAAGAGCAGACAATTATTCAGGAACCTAAATGCAATAGAAATTGGGAAGCTATAAAGAATTAGGTCCTCTGATCCTGCATGTAATAAAGTGCCTAGCAACAGTAACAACAAGAGAGACAGGTATAACATGTCTGATTATAGTTTCAGAAGAATGAAATTTTGTACATGGAGTATCAAAATATATATGACTTTTTTGTGAATAACCTATCAAGTGATACTAACCTGAGTTAATTAATTGCTATTTGTAAGCTGTACTAAGACTCCTTTTTAATAAAAGACAGCCTCTCCTAAATCATCTACAAAATCATCTATTCTTGGATAAACAGGATTCACTAAATCACCTTAATAATCATTTTTAGTAAAAGAATCACTGACAGCTTGCTGTTTAGGAAACTCAAATATAAAATAACTCTTCTCCACTGCTTTTCTTACATACAGAATTTAAAGGAGATAAACCCATTGGTGGATTTTTGCTTAAATAATTGGGTATTTTTCAGTTTAAATTGATAATCATTTAGAATTGAAAAAACACCCAATGATTTTGTTTAACTTTATTTTCAAAATCAAAATCAATTTCAGATGCCTAATTTCAGCAACAGATTTTCTCCCTCATTTCTTCACAATATTTTTAGCCTCTGTCTGAAATTATCTGAAAACTTGATTTTGCACAAGAAATGCGCAAGCAAACATCCTTTCAAAAAAGTTAGACTGGTTTACCATGCTTATTTTCAGGCTGCTCATCTGTATTTTTGTAACTCCTCGTAAATGATCTAATTTTTGAAAATTTTTATTCATGGCTGTAAATTGTACAGAATATCTAGATTTTGCCTCCATGACCTGAGTGTTAAGAGCCTAATATTACATCAGACCTATAAATAGATGCTTATGTATGTGTTTACAATTACTAATAATAATTTTAATAATAAGGCATGATGATGTCTCTAGGTTAAGTTTTCATTGGCTGATGGGGTTTGGAATGTTCTAGAGCAATTCAGTAATTTCTTATTGGATGGATTAGGTCACATGAATAGGCAAGTTCAAGATAAATTGAGTGGTAAAATCCATCACAGGGTATGTTGTGAAATATAGTCACGATAGAAGGTGTATATAAGGAGGGAACTGAGCAATCAGATTCATATTTTTTTGAAGTCATCATTATTTCTTGTGTTCCAGTTGTAAGTCTGCAGACGTGTTTTAGGTTGTACTTAAATATTATTAGGGAGGAAAAACATTTGTATGGACTGTTTAGTGGAAATAGAAAGTGCTCATTATTTGGGCTATAATATTATATTGGAACTGTTGTGAAGTTTTCAAAAGAGTTCTGGATGATGCTATCTTGACAACATCACAATTCTAAGCAGACCAGTACATTTCCAGTTTTGAAATCTGTATGGAACTTTTCATTCTTTTGGACTTTCATAGAACTTTATCAGGATTATTTTGGATTCACTTCGTAATACTGTAAGTTCCTCTCACATTTTCAAATATAACTTTGATAATTAAATTGTTTGTTAAGTTTTAGAAAACTTTCTAGTTTTGCTTCTTTCTGTTACTTTCTTTGTGACATAGAGTTGTAACATCATGTGCCTTTTTTAGTTTATTTTATAGATCATGTGTCACCAGACAATAAAATTTGACCAGACATTTAAATCAGCTGTTTGCACAAATATAAGCTCAGAAACACTGGTCATTTCAGTGAGAGAAAAATGTTTGTGTATGTGGTACACATACTGCGAGAAAAAATTGGGTGTTTAACCATTTTAGTTGAGTGAAGTATGTGGATATGCACTGAACCTTATTAAAAGCAGGTAAAAAAGACCTGCTTTTCCTGAAATCTTTAAGTAGCACAATGTTAGCTAACATTGGTCTATCAATTTGTTTCTGATCAGCTGACAACATTTTGTTTCCTAATTCGATTTGTCAAAGTTAGGCTGTATACAAGGCTTTTAGTGACTTCCATTCATAGATTGTGGCATTATACACAGCTTTTTTTAAAACAAATTCATTCTACTGTTTATTTGGACTTTGAAATTTCTGAATCTGCTACAAACGTATTCAAGTTGAGATCATCAAAGTATTTTGATTCATTTACAAATTCAAATTGTAAATGGGAATTAATCCATTTTTTGCTGAAATTTGACCTTGTCAAAACAATTGGCCTTAATTAATTATGATACATCATGTTGCAAAATGTAGCAACAGTGAATTTGCTGCTGCATTATACATACAGAGTTTGAATTGTGTGAAATTCAAACTGTACAAATGTGTAGATTGTCTCAATCATGTGAAAATCAAAATACACCTTCAGCAAATATACTGCAGCATGCATACAGTGTCTGAATCATGTGAAAATTCAACTTGGAGCTGCAGTGTAAACTTGCATCAACTACAACAAATATTTAATAATCAAAATAGGGTCCACATTTTCATAGTTACTCATAGTTACTCAGTGAGCTCTTATTCTTGACTCAACTTTTCAAACAGTGCATGAACTTATAGATTGACTTAAAATTTGATTTTAACCAACCAAACTACAACGTTTTAATCAGTGCCCAAAAAATTCACATTCTAGACACTGATGTAGCATGAGTCACAACAGATGAGGGAAACTAATGTGATTATTCACTCAGGTCACTAGTTCAGAACTGCATATCAGGTTCACTATCGCATAGCTAACCTATTATTGTGCTGAAAACTCACCATCCCTTCGTCCATTCAATGTTAATACATCCTCCCACAGAATGCAGTCAGAATGACCTTTTGAACACCACTTTGTATGTTGCATAATAATAATAATAGTAATAATAATGGCCTTATTTAAAGAGAGTTAAACACAATTAGCTAAGAACTAATTTACCTTTAGGCTCTCACACAAAGGAATTTATTTATTTTAGTTGCATGTCTGAAGCCACTGGATATATATTGGGTTTGGAAAAAGGAAATAGAATGGGCATTTCTAAACTCAACTGGAATACTATTCCAGAGCAAAGTTCCAGAGTATTGGAAACTTTTTAAAAATAATTCCTTATTTGGTTTGGGAATTTTATACTGTTTGGTAGACATGGATCACAGGTGGGGAGTATTGCCAGGTAGCCTATACTGGAATAGTGATTGTAAATATTCAGGAGCACTATTACTGGATATCCTGTACATTAATTTGGCTTTTCTCAAACAGATTCGATCTTTAATAGGTAATATTTTTAACTTACCAGCTAAATTTTCCTTGCTTTCTTTCTGGATTGATATTAGCCCAATTGCTATTTTTTGAAGATGTGCCAGCTTTGCTATGTTTTTATCATTTGAATTACCCCATACCGTATTACAGTAGTCTAAATAGGGCTATATGTAACTGTTATAAAATAGTTTTCTGTGCCTTTCAGGGAGAAAATGTCTTATCCTACTGATAAGCCATAAACTTGAATTGACTTTTTTACTGATATGTTAGGTATGTTCAGTCCATGAAAGGTTATTATCTACCAAAACACCAAGTAGTCTATCATGACAGACCATTGCATGTGCACCAGTTGCCCAGTTTGTTTAGGGCATTCTGTAAAGAAATTTCAAGTTCATGTTTTGTGTTTTGGATGTCTGACAATGTTGTGTCATCTGCATAGAGATCCGTAGATGATATTGAGTCCCTTAGTAAAAGTGGTAGATCATTAATAAATAAAATAGTAATGGACCTAGAATTGAACCTTGTACTCCATATCTAATTGTTCCAGGTTCAGACAGAACATTATTTTTAGAAACATGTTGTGTTCTCTCACTTACGTATGAAGTAAACCATCTAACTGTGCTTTCATCACATTGGTAGATTTTCAGTTTCTTCAAAAGCATTTCATGATCCACCATGTCAAAAGCTTTCCTGAAATCTACTAATTCAGATCCTATTATTCTACCTTAAGTGCTTGAATCCGTTTATCAGTTAGGGAGATCAAGGCAGTCTCACATGAATATTTCTGTCTAAAGCCTGATTGATTAGGGTGTAGCAGCAAGTGTTTGTTTAAGTATGACATGAATCAGTCATGGATGTGTCTTTCAATCAATTTTGACAAGTTTGGTAGTATTGAGATTGGCCGGTAGTTATCAGCATCATCCTTAGGACCAGATTTGTGAGTAGGAGTTACTTTTGCAGTTTTCCATATTTTGGGGACAGATGAGGTTGCTTAAATTGATTATGAATGTTATGCTATCTAAAATAACAGAGGCAGAAGATTTAATGAGTCATGGACCAATCTGATCAAGTCCTGTAGCTTTCTTGGTATCAAGTTCACTGAGACATTTTTTAACAAAGTTTTTTGATACTGGTGGGATAGAGAAACATACCTCCATAGAGATTCTGCTGCTGCAGAACTTTTTCAGTTCATTAAAGGTTTTTTCTATCGCTGGTTCTTTTAACTTTGTGGTAATGTTGGTGAAAAAATCATTGAAAACATTTGCAATGTCAGTGTCATCAGTGACTATGGTGTCATTTACCAGAAGTGAGTGAATTTTATTTGTCTGATCTTTGTGTGTTCCTCCAGTGAGTTCATTGAAGACTTTCCAAATGGAGTTTGTGTGGCTCTTTTTGTTTTCAAGCAATGATTGATAATAAGTTTTTTTAACTTTTTTAATCATACTTGTTATTTTATTTCTCCATACTTTATATTGTGCATGGTTTCCCATAGCCTCAAATTGGTCTCGTGTTTTCATAATGTCTAGGATTTCAGTAGTAAGCCAATTAGATTGGACATGCACAGAAGGTAGATATTACCTGTCATATTTTTCATGGACGCAATACCGTGTAGACATCTGCCAAAACTATCACCAGAGAAATTATGCCTTTAGCAATTTACTGCAAATAAGTGGTTTTAGTTAGCCTTGGTGTCACAACAGTCTGTTCCATTTTATAAGAAACTGTATCGTAGCATTTTCCCCTTTAGAACTTCGTTCTTTAAAGGGCTTCTGATGCTACCTCGTGTTCCAGGTGGACACACGTTCTTACATAAATAAAAAACACTGTGGTATGGGTAAGTCCTTGTGTTCTAAGGAATTAGGTTCTGACAACATTGAGGACATTGTTTCCTCTATCTTCAATTTCACGTTCTATACTTTTTGTTTGTCCACGCTATGCATTGACATTGCATGTGTATTTGAATATTGCTTTAATGAACAAAGTTTACAGGAAGTTCACAGGTGAATTATCATATTTTTTAATCAGAAAAACTACAGGTAATTTTCACGAGGTCAACTCTATTATTTACTTCATGCATACATTGTTCTTAGTGCATACACATGTGTGTACACACAGGGCTGGCCTTAGGCCAATTAGATTGATTTGGCCCTCCGCGCTCACAGGGGCCCTGCACGTTAGTAATTTTTTAAAAAATATCTATAGAGAGAAGGTAATTTTAAAGCGATGGAAGAAACTTTTAAGTTCAATATCATATAAAACTTGTTTCAAAATTTATATCCAAATGCCATGCTCAGTGGAGCCCCTCCAGATGATCCAAATTGGGCCCCATGTTGTACACAATACGACACTGTATTCAACCAGATGAGTTTCACAGCAACAACATACAGTGTTCTTAGCGCACACACAGAGGTGTACATAGTATGACACTACATACAGCCAGGTGAGTTTCAAGGAAATAAGTGATTTCTGATGACATTCATTATTTGTTCATTACAGGATAATGTCAGAACAGTCTATGGGGCAGTGTGGCCATTAAATGGGCCCTTGGGATACTCCACAAACTGCACAAGTGCTCATAGTGCACATGGAAAAATCGTTGCACTTTTTGCAAATTATGGTGTTGTATCAAGTCTGGAGGAACATTCCCTTCTCTTTTTCTTCTGATTTTTCTGGTATCTCTTCCAGGTCTCACTTGTTGGGACAAACATCTTTGGCAACCAGTGAAGCCCCTCCAGAATTAGGGTATAGACTACGAGAAGTCAATCGACTTCCTCCTGTAAGGAAATGGTGAACACTTCTCACGTCTTTAACAGTGTGCACACCTTAAGTAGTGGGTTACTCCCTCATGTTGGGGAGGTCGAGCACTTTGACAGTGGGTTGCTCCTCCTGTTAGAGAGGTAGAACACCACAATAGCAGGTAGCACCCTCCCATTAGGGAGGTAGAGCACAGCAATAGGTTGCATCCTTTCTTGAAGTAAGTGGAGCACCACAATAGCAGGTAGCACCCTCCCATTAGGGACATAGAGCACTGCAATAGTGCATTGCGCCTTCCCATTAGGGAGGTAGAGAACTGCAATAGTGCATCAGCCCTCCCATTAGGGAGGCAGAGCATTACAATAGCAGATTGTACCCTCCCTTGAAGGAGGTGGAGTGCCACAACCATAGGTTGTGCCTTCCCTCTAGGGAGGTTGAGCACCACATAAGCAGGTTGCATCCTCCCATTTGGGAGGTAGAGCACAGGAATAGGTTGCATCCTTTCTTGAAGTAAGTGGAGCACCACAACCATAGGTTGCTCCCTCCCATCAGGGACATAGAAAACCACAATAAATATTGTGCTTCTGGCAATGTGTTGGCCACTTCTGTTAGGGAGGCAAAACACCCATGATGCACACAGTGATAAATCATTTGAAGATGAGGTCTCCTCCATCTATCACTCATCGACCACATGGTACAGGGACAGTGGAAGGATCAAGCTTTCCCTTTCACCCACCTTTACCATTCCCACCCTGTGCAGGATTTGCAATCCATAAGTAGGACTTTGGCTAGGGATTGTAACCGCATCAGTCATCAGTGCTCTCCTTTTCAAAATTACACCTATGAAACATTTTTTGGACATGGGGCCTTCCACTTCATGGCCCTTGATCCATATGGCACCCATGAGCTAGTGGACATTGCCCTCACAGTCAAAGTGATGCTACAGCTCATGTACCATCATCACCTCCTCACCAGGTGGCTTCCTTTCAGAAGGCTAAAGGTGTTACCTCAAATGTTCTTGTCTCCCCTCTCTAATACATGATGAACAAGGGACCATGGTGTAGTGTGCTTTTGTACCCCCTCCATCAAGTGATGCCCAACCATTCTTCAACTCAGAGCATCCTTGACTAAGATGATGATGATGCACTCTTTATCCTTGTTGACTCCAATGAGTTCTAGACAGAAGCTGTGGCAATGACACCTTCTCTCAGGCCCACCCTTCATATCAGATGAGGGAGAGAGGGTCTGGTCCTTTGGTAAGATGGTAAATGAGATTACCATCTGTAACCCCCAGACTTGTGCCCCAACTGTAAGGCAAACAATCCAAAAGAATTTCCATTTTGGAAAAGACCTATTATTTCTCTCACATTCATCCATGATTGAGGAAATATCACAGAGGTTTTCACAAGGCCAAGATATTGCTGGATAACATAGAGGATGGTATATGCCTCCCTCAATGTTGAGGCCCCTTATTTCTTCTTCCAGCTACTGGGTACATTTCTCTAAGTGGCCTATCAACCTCCTCCTTTGGACACCAATGTGACCAAAGTGGGTATTTCTGTGTGAGACTGGGCATGCCTTCCCATGAAAATAATTGATGCCTTGGAACAGAAAATCTGGTTACTTGTAACCATAGCTTCACATGCCAACCTATTCTCAGCTACTTCCTTTGGTTTGCTGAGAGAGGCCTCTTTGAATCCAGTCACATTACAACATGTGTTGGATGCTGTGGCCAAATATCTCAACATTTGCCATGGCATTATTGGTAGACTTTCTGTATGTCTGTCATGGTGCTGTATTGGACTCATTGAAGGTCTTGCTTAACCACAGTAAAGACCTTCTAACGGCTGCTTCACTAGAAGCTGAGACCTTCTTGAGGGCCTCTTTCCTACTGTGGCTTCTCAGGATCTGCCTTGATCACCAACATTGATCTTTCATCTCCACTCCTGGTCCATCGCAATTGAGCAGGAAATGAAATCAGGCAAATCACCGTCAGGGGCCATCTGCTAAATTTTTCAAGCAGGTGCAACCGCAGTCCAATCCTCAAACTCCCTGCTAGACCACTTCCTCACTGATCAGGTTCATGGTGCCCAGGTCACCACAGATCCAAGATGAAGTTTTGTAACCATCCTTCCTTTCCAACTGTAGGAAAGGGGAGGGGAGACAGCCCCAGCAATTAACCCCCCTCTCCTGCTGTGCATCCCCTTTCCACATGTCCCGGTTCATGCTCAACTAGGTCTCTTTTCAGCTGCATGGTCAAGCATCATGGATAAAGAGTGGGTCTTCTCCATTGTAACAAGGGTTATCGACTGTAGTTTGGGAACAACCCCCACAATCAAGGACCCCCATTTTCTTTGCCCAGTCCAATCTGGTGAAACTAAGGGAAGAGGTACACACCCTTTTGCAGAAAGAGACAGTTGAGAGGGTCTTGACTGATCATTCTCCCTCCTATTCCCCAATATTCCCAGTCACCAAGAAATGTGGGAAATTTTTAATCATATTGAATTCTCCCCTCTCAACCAGTTTCTCTTGGAGAAAATGTTCAAGATGGAGATAACCTCTTCAATCCAGAATACTACTTTATCCATTTGATTGGATCTTCTCCATTGACCCTCAGGATGCTCACTTGCACATCCTGATTTTCTGCCTAGACCAGAAAGTTGTTCAATTCTGGATTCTGCCATTTGGAATCTCTTTTGTACCCAGAGTATTTACCTGGATCATGGTAGTGGTAGCAGCGTACCTCCGAATACCGGGAACATCAATTCTCCAGTATTTCAATATCTGGCTAATTCACAATATCGAAGTTTAATCCCTTTATGAGGATCTGCTCCGCTCTTGGTCGACCGTAACTCAATTGGGTGTCTTATCCAACTTGTTCAGTTTTAGGACTTGGTTATGTGGGGATGAACTTCCTCATGAACCAACTTGGTCTAGGTTCCTATGGATAAGGTTGATTGAATCCTGACTTTCCCTGAGATGCTGTGAGTATAACCCTGTTAGGTGCTCACCTTTATCTTTCCCTGCTTGGAACCTTAAACACCACTGCTGATTGGTTCCTTAGGATGTCCTCATATGCATCCTCCACAGTCTCTCCTTCTTGCAAGGTGGAAACCACACAGAGATTCTCTGTTAACCCTGATCCCTTGATGGACTGGTTTTCACCACCATTTACTTTGGTAGATAGGCAGATTCCTGGTGGGGGTTCCCAAGCACACACCCAATCCCCACTCCTATCTGTTCGCTGAATTGTCAGATTGTGGTTGGAGTGCTCAATTAGAGCCAGATGGCATAATTCTCCATGGTTCTTAGACTCAGGCTGAATTATCCCTCCACTTCAACACCCTGGAAATGAAAGCAGTATTTTTAGCATTGTAAGGGTGCATAGACAGAATAAGGGGCCAATGTGTCACTGCCTCCTCAGACAACATATCCATCATAGCATATCTACGATGTCTTGGAGGAACACATGCCCCCTCTCTTGCATGGAGGTCTGAAACCTCTTCATCTGGCAGCCTCAGAGAACTTTGCAATTTGAGTTTGCCACATTCTGGGCAAGATGAATGTATTTATGGACAGCCTGTCCAGAACAGAGCAAGCCATCTTCACAGAATGGTCTCTTCACCATTCAGTAACTGAGTACCAGTAATTGTTCTCCCTCTGGGGAAGACCCTTTGTGGACCTGTTTGCCACCAGGCTCAACAACAAACTTCCATTTTACATGTCTCAGGCCCAGATCAGAGAGCATGGGCAATAGATGCATTCATCTTCCATTGGGATTGCCTATTTGCTTATGCCTTCCCACTTTTCTTACTGCTACCACAAGTTCTGCAAAAAGTCAGATCTTCCACTGCTCAGATCATCCTCATCACCCCACTGTGCCCCAGCAATCATGGTTCAGCAATCTGCTAGACCTGTTGATCGATCAACCCAGGTCTCTGCTTCACAGGAAGGATCTGCTGTCATGAGGAATCCTTCCTCCACAACAGCCCACACATTCTCCACCTTCACACCTGGCTCATCTCATGCAAATCTCTCCACCCAAACAAGTTTTCAGACCAAGTTGCCACTTGCATCATTCAGGCCAAGAGAGCTTCTACATCCAATGTCTATGATGCCAGATGGAGAATCATATGTGATTTGTGCAGTAGGAACATAATGATCCTACCTGCCCCTCTGTAATTTCCCTTGTTGATTTCTTTTTGTTTCTTTTTAAGACTAAGAGATGTTCAGTATCCACTCTCAAGGGCTATCAAGCTACCATTTTGCCAGTCTTATTAGGCATTTTAAGCTCCAGAGATCTTCCTCCTGCTCTCTTACGCCCAGATGGAATCTTGTGTTTTGTGGTCATTAACCAAGCCCCATGTGAACCATTGAGTGAAACTTCCTTTCAAAACCTCACACTCAAACTGTGTTCCTACTTGCTCTAACTTCTGCAAGGCGAAGAAGTGAGATTCATGCATTGTCTATTGACACTGGCTGTCTCTGGTTCCAGTGGGTTGTACCATCCCATTAAGGAGGTTGAGCACAGCAACAGCCAGTTGCACCCTTCTCTTAGGGAGGTAGAGCATTGTGATAGCAGGTTGCACCCTTCCATCATGGAGGTGGAGAACTGCAACCATGTATTTTGCTCTCCCATTATGGGGGTTGATTACCGCAATAGCAGGTTGCTCCCTCCAATTAGAGGGGTAGAACACTGAAATGCATCTCATGTTTTTGTTTCTTTCTGGGGTCCATTGTAATGGCACAATATGTGGATCAGAAAGACATCAACTTTTTATAGATGGACCTCTCCCTCTATGGTTAGTAAAACACAGTTTCTGTTTTTGATGAGAGCATCAGCCTACCCACTTAACTGACAAATTCAGCTGTAATGCAGTAGTGGCAGGATAAGTATTTGCTGATATTAAAATGTGTTTTTGTAGGGGAAGGATAAAACTAATTTTCACCTGATGTTTCTTTCTCATGGCTATATCAATACCGGCAGCAATCTGAACAAGCATTTGGTCATGGCACCAACAATAATGGCCATCTGTTAAAGCTACATTTGAGGATGACAGATGTCTCCAAATTTTTAAGTCTCCCACAAAGTTTACACATTGGTTCATCAGTTAGTCACCATGTCTTAAGGTTCGTTTGTGTGTGGAAAACATGATATACTGAGGAAGCTGATTTTCTGGCCATAAACTCTTCAGATGTCACTCGAGGACAGTTTCCTGGACCTCACAGTTTCCCAGAATAGTCAGTCTACATGCTTCTTCATGCTGACAGCTTTAGCATGTCTGTCTTCCTCTTTCTGCAAGATGTACTTCTTTCTGGACTATGGCACACTACTGTTTGGTGCTTTTTGCTTGCCAGACTTCCCAGCCCCAACCTTCTTGTTGCTACTGTGCCTACCATGTCACTATGTCTCAGTCTGGATTCTGCCTTTTCAGCTGCCTTTGCTGCCACCAAGTTTCTAACTGTCTGTACCACCAATGCTGCTTATCTCGCCTTCTCAACTGTCTTTTAACATCATCACTTGCCTGGCCTTTGTCACCTTGAACTCTACTGTCACTGATGATAGCGGTAACTGAAGCTTACTACCAGTACTGTACAAGCTGATCCTGCAGAAGCTCCTTGGCACTTCTATCCATCATTACAGATATGTATTGAACATTCTTTCAACTGTTTCTATGGCTATCAGTCAGATTTAGTATACTTGAAGTGGCCAAAGAATTCTTGGTAGAATTTGTTATTGATAACATCAGGCCTTTTACTTCCCTGGTAACCCACTCTTGCATTTGGATTCCATCCAGTGTTTGGTCTGTCACATTATGTCTGCCACATTCTCACTGTCATGAAATTCTTAAACCACTAGCTGAGGCTCTTAACTGGTTGCTAACTCAGTGTTGGTATCACTTCCTCTCCAGAATTGAACCAATATCTATCTTGCACATTCCCTTTCTTCATTACCAGACTTCTAGGCTTAGATGACTTGAACTTCATCCTGGCCAAGTTAATTGGGTCTCCAAGATCTTCTAACATCCATTTACCTTCTGGTTCTGACTTGGATGTAATTGTCATACCATCCATGAAGGCCCTTGTAGGAGGCTGCTGAACTCCAGATGACATAAATGATCCTTGACTCATCTTCTCTGTTGACTTTGCAAGGAGATTCATTAAAGCTAAAAAGAGTACCACAAAAATGGTAAATCCATTTATGTGAAGTATAGTTTGAAGTTATTGAGGTAGTGTTTAAACATCTTCCTGAACTTCTCTGGTACATGAGATTTCTGTTGAGTCAGGTTCACCAAGTTGTGTGGAATGCTACCATATGCATTGGCAAGGTCTCACCACAACACAGATCACACTTGTTTTCCTTAGCATCCTGGATGATCTTTGTTAAGGCACTTGCATGCACAAGGCAACAAGGTACACCTGGAACTCTACCTTTCTGACCTGAAGTTTTGATCTACTTGTTCTTCAGCTTTTGTTTCATCAGATACTGGGTAAGGATGGCTAGGCATACCTTGCCTTTGATATTTACAGAGATATTGTCCTGCATTGTTTGATTCAGGACTAAAATGTCAGACTACACAACAACATGGTAGAAATTAGAAGCTGGCATCATAACTGCATGTACTTCATCAGATGGCAGGAAAGGATGGCTAGGCAGATATTTCCTTTGGTGTTTAGAAGAGGCAGTTTCCTGAGTGACTTGATTCCTGATGAATTTTTCTCTTCCTTCAGAATAAAGAAGCCCTCTGTAAGCAGCCAACTCTCAGTCAACTTGCCTCTTCTGCTGATTCTTCTGGGTTTATAAGTCAGGGCTTCTCTCCATAGTCTTTCTCTCTATCAGGATCACTGGAGGGTTTTCTCTAAAGTTCTTCTAGCTCCTCTCTTGGACATTCAGGTCACCTTGATGTTTTGTCCATTTGATGAATCCAAACAGATCTCTCCTGCATAAGCTTGATTCTGTTCTTTCATATTTTTCTGCTCTTTTCAGTGTCTTCAACCTTTCATATAGGTTACTCTAAAGTGGGTCAGCACCTTTCTCTCTTCATCCACTGCATTGTGTTATGTATATGTAATTAAATTGTTTGTGTGTTAGTTTTAAAATTCTTTTTTATTTTATTTTTGTTTCGTTACATTTTATTCCAATGATAATTTTCGTTGGATTTGAATCTCTTTTTCGGAAAATTGACTTGACCCGATTAGATTATAATGATTTCTTCAGCACTATTTTTAGCTCACCCGGTTCATAAATCTTGTAAACACTAAGCAGAAATGATTGGCTATTACCAAGGTCATTTTCGGCCCACGTGTTAGCTGAGTTGTAAACAGCCTTTCTTTTTTATATATTTCCAGTGTGAGAATTTGATTTTTTTAGATACGGCCATTCTAGCTATGTGCTATATGGCATTTTTTTATTGCGCTGTTCAAATTAGAAATCACGTAGCCTGTCACATGAGCCACCATGTGATCTAAAATCGAGGCTTAAAACAGCTAATTGGTAGTAGATTAGTCCAGTCGTATTTTAAACCTTGAGGGCTCAAGAGGTTTTTATTGTTGTTGCCAGATTGTTTTTGAAGTTCATCTATTTTTTGGGATTTAATAATTCATTCTCTAGAAAACTATAAAAGTGCTTCATATTTATAAAAGTTCTGGGACAAAGAAATTCAGTGGAAATTTATTCTGGAATTCTAAACAGAAATATTATAAACTGTGATTCAATCGAGGATCTGTTGCCACCAGTACAATGATCTCATCTGATGTCATCGCCTCCATATTGGAATTTCGTTGAGATTCAAACCTGGATTCAATTAGAACTGTTTAGTGATAGGACTTATATTTTTTAATCCTAGGATTAAATTTTGGATTATGTTCACAAACTGTAAGTCCTATTTCTAATTTTTACATTGTTTTTTAGGGAAATAAATTATTTTGTTAAAATATACAAAGCTTGTTGACTTCACTCTTTTCTTTTGTTACTTTTGTATGAGCCTACACTTAACAATTGTGATACCTTTATGCCAATCTCTGCAGCTCTGCTCTTATGTTTGCATTTTCCTGCAGTGTATGGTTGTCCTTTGGCAATATATTTCTCTGCTTCATTTCTTCTATTTCAAACTGATCATTTCCAATACTGTTATTAATGTCTATGTTGCATGCTTAACTGTTATCCATGATTGTATGTTGTAGTTTAAGCTAATCATCATTTGTAAACATCTTGGGTAACTAGCTTTTGTCTATGAGTGGAATTATTGTTGTGTTCAGATATAATTTGAGGGGAAGAATTTATTTAAATTATTCATTGGAATTACAAGGCGCTTATTTACTTTTGGACTAAGATGCTATTTTGGGATTATTTGGAATTCATTCAAATACATTATGGATTATGTCATGGTAATACTTCAAGACTGTTGGTACATCAGTACATTCAAAATAGGAATTCATTCAGAACACGATATTTTTTAACTTGAGATATAACTTCTAATATTATTTGGGATTTGATTCATAATGCTGTAAGTTCATTTTAAATTTTCACTTTGTATTGTAGGGAAATAAATTGTTTGTTAAATTACAAAACTTGTTTTGTTTTGCTTTCATTCTGTTACTTAGTTTAAGATCATAGAGTCAAACAAGTGCTGTAGATGATGGTGGCTGTTTTTTCTACCTTTCTGTCAATACTTCCTGCCCATGTTACTTCCTGTAGTTGGTCTAAATCTTCTTCAAACTGTTTCCATGCTGTTATGTTTGAATGCACAGGCCATATTTCACTCTGAGCTTCAGTTGACTAACACTTTTGTTTACCATTGCAACCCTTCCCAAAACATCCAGCTCCTGTCTCCAACTCATATCCACCATAGTATTTATATTCTCCCCCTTGTTGCTGAACTTATTTTTATCCACTATCACTTTGAGGTGCTGGACCTTTTTGTGTGTATCCTGGCTCATCTCCACTCTCTCACAAGGTTGCTCTATGTGTTGTACTAGATTCAGGGTCAGAGGACAGTGAATTTTAAACCCTCTTTCTGTTTTACATGCTTTACCACAAAGACTATATATGTGCCCATATACTCATTCATTGTCCATTGATCAAGCATATTTGTGCTGATGGTCTGGCTGTGTGGTCAATCATCTTCCCATGCTCTTAAACAACCATGTTGGTATCTATAAATAGCAATGTTGTATGCTTCTCTTTCGCAGAAATCTTACTGTGGCTTGCTATCATACAAGAGTTCACCAGACATTCCTGATTATCAGTGATCTCTCCTTTCTATCACTATTTTGCTGCAGCCAATTAGTTTTTTCCTGATAAAGATAAGTGTATTTTCAAATCGAAAATTGAACAATGAAAATGGTGCCACTAAGACATCAAATATGGCTGCCACAGTGACCATCATGAAAATCTTCTTACTGCTACCCCATCTAAAAAGAAAGTCATTTTGTCAGGGATTTTCACTGGGAGACTTCTTATGAAGTTGAGTTGGGCTTTAATGAAAATGATGCTGATCAGATGTCCAATATGGTCCCAGTAGTGGCCATCTTGGAAATCTTGTTGCTAATCCTTCTGAATTAAATGTAATATTGCAGTGGGGTTATCACTGTCAAACTTGGTAAAAGGTTGGTTCAAAATGAAAATGGTATGGATCTGATGCCCAATATGGCCACAACAGTTGCAAGTTAAAAATATCCATTTTCTAAAACTGCTTACATCTTACTTCCCTCAGTTTGTTTGCAAACTTATGTGCCAAAAAATGAATTTAGATGAATATTCATTCATTTATTAATTTATTTAACTCATTCACTTAATGGAATTCATTGGAACAGGGACTCATCAGGACTCATGGTACTATTTATATGGAAAAAAGCAAACAGTCAAGAAATGTGTGAAGATAAAATAGAGTAAAATTAGTCTGGCTCCAGGCCATGATCGTTTGTTAACAAAAAGTGAAATTGTTTTTAAAAGCATCTTTGAGAGCTTATCCTGTTTGTAAGTGAAAAAACTAGGGACAGTGTTTAATTGATGAAATTTCAGTCATTTTACAGACTTCACTCTGGGAGACCTATTCACTCATTGCAAAAATTAGAACCTGATTCTTTGGATATGAATTGAAAACACATTTAAAACTAAAATATGTCACAGAACATATGGCTTTTTCCACGCAGAACTTTGCATTAGTGATGGATCTATATTGAGAAAAATAGGTTTGATTATGAACATTCATGAGTTTAAAGTTATTGATTTTTTTTAATATCATGGTGTTTCCAAATGTTTACTACGGGAGCTGAATAAGTATGTGCCCTGAAGGACCCATGGTACTGTACCGATGATAAGGAAAAATGGGAACCAGTCCTGAAATGGGTGTAAATAAAATAGAGTCTAAATGGGTTTGGTTGGCCAGAATTGGTTGATAATGAAAGTAAGATTTTAGTAAAAGGAAATTTTTGAGAGTTTTATCTTGGCTGTACCTGAAAAGAAACATAGAGACAATGTTTTATTGATTGAATTTCATTCCTTTACAGACTTGTGTTTAGAATACTCATTGCTGAGATTTGCACCTGACCCTTTGGTGCGGAATTGAAAAAACATTTCAAAACGCCAATAGATTACAAAAATGCTGTGGCTTATATGGTTTTCTCTACACAGAAGCTGTCATCAAGGATATGTCTATACTGATAAATATAGTTTTGATCATGAGAATTAAGAAATTTTAAGTTATGGCATTATTAATATTAAGATATTTCCATAGGTTTACTGTGGGATCTGAATTAATACCATGAGTCCAATATAGAACAATATCCTTAAACTGGTTCCATGTATGATTACAAGGCCAACCAATTGCATTTAATGAATGTTTTGGAACTTTATATTTTGTACTTATTTAATTGGCTTATGCCTATCTTTTTTAAGTTTTAGATTATATCTGTTCTGGCGGAACTGTAAGTAATATATGTAATTTAAATCTCCTTTTCTGAAGTAATACAAGCACATATAGATGGTCACATTGATAGTTTATTCATAATATGACAAGGCTGATAATATATTTCAATTTTAAATTGAAGCGAGATAAATGGTGATAGCAGACAAGGTAACTCTTGATTAGACAATTCTATTTTAAATATTTTTTTTCTTCTGAAATATTAAGTTCAAATTACCTAAATGTTTCCTGAAATGCATCATTGCTGTTGTTTGGTATGAATGAATGTGCAATGTAATTTCATATCTTCAGATGCAGATATATGTTTACAGTTTGTATGCATTTTCTACCATGCACAGGTCTATAAAGTATATCAAGGATGGATATATAAGATCAACCAAATTTTATTAAAAATAATTTTTCAAGAGCTTAATATCCTATTTGTAAAAAGTGAAATAAATAGAGACAATAGGTTTTCTATGGGAGCTAAATTAGTAATATGAGTCCTTCAGGTGTAGTATTCTCTGTTTTCATACCTTCTGAATTGAGGAGTAATAAGGAGAGATAACTGTGAAAATCCTACTGTATTGTGTCATTTAAATAGCTTCAGTGGTTAACAGATATTAGGCTGTTGAGTGGTCAGCATAGGTAAAGCTGTTATCCGAGACATCTGTGTCTGATAACTAATCAAACAAAGCACCTCACAAGCTATTTGCCTCAAGGCTTGGAAGGATGTCTTGTTTTCTTCAGTAATGGGTCATAACTGATTTATCTGATAACTGATTGATCTAATAGTTTTTCATTTTTTGGACATAAAGGGCCATTCAGGGTTTTAAGTACACACTAATTGTTTGAAAAGAAATTATCAGCATTTCACTTTCATCACACTTTGCACAATGATCAAAGAAGAAGGAAGCCACCATTGTTGGAAAACAAAAGAAAAGAAACAAAAAGATGACAAGGATTTAGAGAAAAGATTGTCACTTTTGACAGATTCGGAAGGGAAAACTACCCAGGATGTGAATGCATTTAACCCACCTGATGGAGGATGGGGGTGGGTAGTATGTATTAGTTCTCTAATTGTCAATGGTACAGTAATGGGAATCATCAACACTTTTGGCATCATGTATGTCAAAATGAGAGAACACTACGCAAAGAATGATCCAGAGGTGTCACTGAAAGCAGGTATGAGTTAACATTGTTCATTCTGTAGTTATAATAATAGATGATGATGATGATGATGATTTTATTTAAAAGAAAAACTCATTTTGATCAACAAACCAATCTTTTGTGAGGCCTTTTTCATGTATATGTATATGATGTAAAATTTTTAGAAGTGTTGGTGTTTATTCTAAAGCTATTTACCTAGATAATTGATCTATTTCTATTGTAGGACATGTACATACAACCTTAGTGTAAAGAATAGTAGTAAGCCGGTGTAAGCCATTTAAGATAAGTAACAGGAAAGTGTGTTGTGGTGGAGTAGTTGATGCTTCTTTAAATCCTTGTATGGGTGAGTCAGCTGACCATGAAGTAAGAGAAATTAGTAATCTGCATCCAGGAAAAGCAAACTGTTTCATATCAAATTTGGACTTTAGTTTAGTTCATTGTTAATTGTTATTGAGATGGATTTTAGATTGCATGTATATACATCAAAATTAAAAATTGGGGCCCCGAGTGGCCAAGTGGTCTAAAGCGCTCACCGTTGCGGATCACTGCCATCTCACCTCTGTCTGCGTGGATTCGAGTCTCGGGCTCGGCCAATGTGGTTATGTGAGAAAGCTTGCCGGTAGCTTCTCGTGGGTCGGTGGTTCTTTCCGGGTTCTCCTGGGTTCTTCCTCCACCATTAATACTGGCCGCCATGTATAGCCTATCCTGTGCTGAAAAATGGCGTTAAACCCTATAACAACAACAACAACAACAACAAAATTAAAAATTAAAGCTGTTGATTACCTTTATGAAGTGTGATACCGTGTGGCATCGCCTATCACTTTCAGCACAAAGGAAATTTAACCAGAATATCCACAGAATCATTTAGGCAATACATGAAAATCATTTTAATAGTTTGGTAAAAGTCAGTTTGATGGAGATTAGTATTGGCTTTTTTTGTTTGAAAGAATAACTTTTACTTAACTACCATGACATGGATGGTATATGCCATATGTACTCGCTTATAAGTTGGGTCCAGTTGCAAATAACAAAGACCCAGATCTGCTGTCACATAATGTGCTGGCAGAACAGGGTCCATGTTGCTTGTTTTACTGATTACTCCAAACAAACTGCATAGACCCAGATCTGCTGGTACATTATGAGACAGCAGTTATGGGTCTCTGCCATTTACAATTGGATCCAAATTATAGGTGAGTACATATGGTAACCACTTGACCAAGGTTAGCACCTTGAAAAACCTACTTGTACCATGACAAAACTACTTGTACCATGACAAAACTACTTGTAGTCATCAAGTGAACAAGTATAATGTTTCAGCTCATAACTAATGTGTGTACAGCAATGTACATGTAATTTATAACACTATTGTGCCAGAGCCTTCTGTTGTAGGTTGTGTAATTGTATATATTGACTGACTTGCTAAGTGATCAACTTGCCTTTTCTTGCCATTGCCATCTGATGAGGTATCATAACCAAAATGTGTTTCTTTAATTCTGCACACAAGCAGCACACCATCCCAAAATCTTTTCCTGCTATTACAAATTGATTCTTAGTGGAAAAATAATTGATGAATATCAGCTTTTCTGTGCAAAGCATTTGGAAAGATACAATCAGTAGACCACCCTGAAATTGATTTGTATACTTGAAATTGACCTGAAGACATACTAGATTAACAACAATGAATACAAAACTATAAACACACTCACACAGACACACACACAGACACACACAAAGACACAGACACACACACACACACACAGTGCCTAAAGGTAGAAAGATTATGTTGGAAAATTAAATAAAATCACAAAACTTGACCCTGATTAGGCATATGAAAAATGTTTCAAATGAAAATTGTTGGAAATTATTCATAATCTGAAAGCAGTAATTTATAACAGGTCATATTTTCAGAAATCTATAGTCATCAGTTGAATACCAGACTAATGACCCCAAAATGATATCTGTTCAAATTCTACCATCAGATCACCCTCTGACAGTTACTGTTGTGTGTCTCTAGCAAGGCACTTTACTCCAATTGGCTCAGCATTAAGTTCAAATTCTACCATCAGATCACCCTCTGACAGTTACTGTTGTGTGTCTCTAGCAAGGCACTTTACTCCAATTGGCTCAGCATTAAGTAACCTACTTGTGTTGCTGTGCCTTAAAACACAAATCCAAAACAGAAAACATTTATCCACATCTTAGGGTAACCCCAGTGTTAAAAGTTTTTACTTTACTTTTATTTCAGTACCATTTTATCCCAGCCACTTCAACATATCTTCAGCAAACATTATTTTTATCAGTCTTTGTATGTCCTCTTTATCAAAGCTTGTGTATCTTTATCTATCTAGGTATCTATGAATCAGCTATCAAAGCTTGGAGGCAGGCAATGACCAGCCCCTTGTGCACCAAAGTTTTGACATATGGTACAATGTGTACCAAAGCAATACATAAATTTCCAACATTGGATTGGCAAACTCTTGCTAATTCCAGCCTGTTATTAATAATAATAATAATAATAATAATAATAATAATAATAATAATAAACAGTAGCATCATCAACATAGGAAAAAAAAAAGAGATGTAATATTTTTATTGAATACCAAATTCATTTGCTTATAAGTCGAGTCAAACTGCAAACACCAAACATCATGATTTGCCATAGCATAATGCGCCTGCAGACCAGGGTATATGTTGTTTGTGTTACTGATTACTCCTAACAAACTGTACAGACCCAGATCTGGGTCTGTACAGTTTGCAGTTGGATTCAACTTATAAGTGAGTATATATAGTATATCATGTGTCATTTCTAGCTCTACTGGTCATGCACAAGAAGAGCTTATGGGATGGCCTGTTGTCCATCATCCAAAGTTGGCTCTAAAAGACAATGGTGCATCTCAGACATCCAGTATGGCCACCACAAGAGCCATTTTGGAAATTTTTTATCATTGTTCTTCCTGAACAGGTGATCAATTCAGTATGGGGTTCCACTTATAGATCTCGTATGGTGTCTAGTTGGTGCTAAAAGAAAATGGTTCAGTTTGGACTGCCAATATGGCTACTGTAGTGGCCATCTTAAAATTTTTATTGCTACACCACCTGAATGAATCTCTGTTTCAGGATGGGATCTTTACTAAATGACTTTTAGTGTCATCTGGTTGGTTCTAAATGAATCAAGTACCAATCTGATGTCCAGTATGGTTGCCATGGCAGCCATCTTGAAAATGTTGTTATTGTTATGCCTCCTGAACACAAGGTCATATCAACATGAAATTTTCAATGAAAGACTTCTTAAGATGCTTTTTTGGTCCTAAATAAAAATGTTGAAGCCTTGCCATCCAGTATGACCACCATAATGACCATCTTGTTATCACTAATCCATCTGAATGGATGGTTGTATAAGTATGGTATTTTCACTGAAAGATTTCCTATGATGTGTAGATTTTCGTAAATGATAGTGGTGACACTCTTACCTCAAATATGGTCTCCACAGAAGCCATCTTTTGAGAATTAAAGAACGTTCTATCTGAATGTGTTTTCGTCAACATACTTGTTATCTAGTTGGTCTTAAATAAATCTTGTGACAATCTGAAATTCTATGGCTATCACAATTTCACCTTGAAATCTTATTGCAGCTCTTCCTAAATTGAAAATCATGTCAACATTAGGTTTTCACTTCTTATGATGTCTAGTTTGTCCTAAATTGAAAATCATGTCAACATTAGGTTTTCACTTCTTATGATGTCTAGTGTGTCCTAAATCAAAATAGCCCTGAAACAAAATTGTACACAGACAAGGACATTTGTGTTATTTTCTACAGAACACATGGAGTTTTCAAGCAGTATAGCATAAATTGTGAGAGCAAAAGAGAACATGTATTTGATTGGTTCTCTTAGATCAGAATATTTTGGACAGTCTAAAAGAAAGATTTTGAAATCTCTTTTTCACCACATGTTAGGTTGATGTAGATTTGTCTTATTGCAGTTTTGGCTCATTTTCCCTGGACATGCATCATCATCATCATCATCATCATCATCATCATCTTATTCATCTTTTGAAATCAATTACCACAAGATTGTTATTGCTACTCCTCCTAAATTACTGGGAAAATTGCCATGAAACTTTATTCACACATTTATCCCAAGGTCTAGTTGGTCCTAAATGAAAATGGTGCTGAATGGATATCTAATATGGCAGCAATAGCAGTACCCCCTAGGACTCCCCAGTAGACAGGAGGGTTCACTTCCACATCCAAACAGTCATTATCTTCCCTAAGTTTATATTCTATCAGAAGTGAAGGTGACCCTCTGTGGGAATCCAATCGACAAGATCCCACAACCATTGAGTGCCCAATGAGTCTATATGAGAGTGCATCAGTACTCTTGTCTAGCCCTAAGAGTCTATATGAGAGTACATCAGTATTCTTGTCCAGTTCTTCTACACATACAGTTGTCAGGAGAAATGAGACTTCGAAGAAAACAAGAAAACTGGAAAAACCAGTTACAGAATGCCTAGAAGCAAAGCATTTGCTACTACCATCCCAATCAATTCTGCTTTATAAAGAAATGAGAAAACTTCTTTCCAAATATTTGAAATTAAAAAGGGTGTCCAACTTCCTCCAAGAGTGTGGCTTTAAAAGGAAAAATTGCTCGAGGATTAGAAATTGATCTATGCCTGAGATTCACTAATTCTCCTGATTTTGTCAGTGTTTGGAACACCATACTAATAGAAGCCTCAAAACTATGAGGACACTGTACTATACTCTATGGGCTGAATCTTGTCAAAAGGATGAATATACTGTCTTACATGAATGTACTATCTTGCATGAATGTACTGTCTTAAATGAATATACTGTCTTACATGAATATACTGTCTTACATGAATGTACTGTCTTACATGAATGTACTGTCTTGCATGAATGTACTGTCTTACATGAATATACTGTCTTTCATGAATGTACTGTCTTACATAAATGTACTGTTTTGCATGAATGTACTGTCTTACATGAATATACTGTCTTACATGAATATACTCTCTTACATGAATGTACTGTCTTGCATAAATGTACTGTCTTGCATAAATGTACTGTCTTGCATAAATGTACTGTATTGCATAAATGTACTGTCGTACATGAATGTACTGTCTTACATGAATGTACTGTCTTGCATAAATGTACTGTCTTACATGAATGTACTGTCTTACATGAATGTACTGTCTTACATACTGTCATACATGAATGTACTCTCTTGCATGAATGTACTGTCTTACATGAATGTACTGTCTTGCATAAATGTACTGTCATACATGAATGTACTGTCATGCATGAATGTACTGTCTTACATGAATGTACTGTCTTGCATAAATGTATTGTCTTACATGAATGTACTGTCTTGCATAAATGTACTGTCTTACATGAATATACTATCTTACATGAATGTACTGTCTTACATGAATGTACTGTCTTACATGAATGTACTGTCTTGCATGAATATACTATCTTACATGAATGTACTGTCTTACATGAATGTACTGTCTTACATGAATATACTGTCCTACATGAATATACTGTCTTACATGAATGTACTGTCTTACATGAATATACTGTCCTACATGAATGTACTGTCTTACATGAATGTACTGTCTTACATGAATATACTGTCTTACATGAATATACTGTCTTACATGAATGTACTGTCTTACATGAATATACTGTTTTACATGAATATACTGTCTTACATGAATATACTGTCTAATATGTGTATGTCTGTGCATTTTTGACATGATTAGGTTTTTCATATTTGATTTTTATACTGCTTTCGATTTTTACGTAAACGGTAATGGAAATAGTATGGAAATTAAAGAGAAACTATGACAAATTAGTAATCAGTGCAACCAAAACTTTAATGAAATATCATTTATTAAGAAAGTACATGAAAGGTGCCTGGACTTGATGCAGAACAGTACTGAAATTTCTGTATGTGTGAATGCTTGTAGATACATGTAGTTGGTAAACAGGATTGTATGCTTTATTTAGGCAATTTCTGTTGCATCTGCTGTCATGAAAAGGGGCTAATTTAAAACACTTTATATTTTTCTACATCATGCATGTTTGTCTGCATACATCTAGCATGACCATTGGTAAATACCACAAATAATGTTACTGTTGCATATATCCATATATCTGTGTGTGTGTGTGTGTGTGTGTGTGTGTGTGTGTGTGTGAGATTTGGATTTTTAATGTAGCTTTAACAATGTTTCAGTCATATCACTACAATATCTGCAGTGTGGCATTTTATAGTGATGTCTAGCACTGGGGCATCATGCTACAGACATGTGTAGCATGATGTCCCACACAGTCACATTATCCTGACACCAGGCCAACCAGACCTAACACTAAGTTCTTAATGCTGAGTGCCTAGCGAGGCAGCTGTTAGTATCATTTTTATAAGTCTTTGGTATGACTCGACTGGGGTTTGAACCCAGGACCTCCTGCATTCAAGGTGGACGCTCTAACCACTAGGCCACCGGTGCGGTTTTGCATATATCTAGCAAGGCCATTAGTAAACAATGTTACTATTGCATATATCTTGCATGGCCTTTTTGTATATACCACTAGCAATATTATGAAACTGACACCTCCCATGGTTGTGTTTATGGCACCTGGGTGTCTCCCATCTATTTGTTTAGCCTGTTGACATGCGGGGTGAATGTAGTATCAGTGGGGTGTGCCATAAAATCCACTGCAGGCACAAGACAGTTCCTGACAGAGTTCCACAATTGAATAGATATCCATTATTCATAATGTCCATGACCACAGTATTAAATAAGAAATCTCAAATTTGTGAAGCATGTACAGTAATTGTTGCAATGCTGTAACATCAGACTGATTGTCTGTAAGATATGCAACTTGCTGCAAATATGCAATAATTCAGTTTCATCCGACCTGGCAACTTCACCCGTTACAATTTCATTTTTCAGTATAGATGCTTCCCGATGATGGCACTAGCAGACGATATTTTGCCCATTTTACCTGGATGATGGGCAACCTGGCACGTTTCTCCTATATGAAATCACCAACATTTTCCATTTTTAATGAGGAACACTCAAGCAAAGTCAACTTATAAATCACAGATATAGATACTAACAGAAAGCTTGAATTGTGTTCTGTTTATGTATGTAACTTTCGTAAAAGTATCTTGAGATTCAATGAATTTATTTCAACTTCCAAACACTAGTCAACGGTAAATCTGCCAGTTGACCACAAATATGGCGGCTGATGACATCATTTGGGAACTATCTATAGAATTTTATTTTATAAATATTGTTATTTACTTTCCCTTTGTGAGAGGGGAACCACATGTGCTGAGTTTGTAGAGCATTAGACTGGTAATCCAAGGGTCGCAGGTTTGATAACCACCCAGCCCAGCCCAGATTGGCTGCCTCTGTGTAAATTGGGAAAGGCAGTAGCTCCCATTTTCTCAGCATGATGCCAGTTGTTTTTTGTGAATTATTCTGCTCATAAATGAGATTGTTTTAATATTAACAATGGGCAGCCACAAAAGAATGATACTCTTGTCTTCTGGTTTGTGCCAGTCTTTTTATTTCAAGTGAAAAACAAATCACCAACAAGCTATTCATCATAAGTACTAGGTTAGATAAAATTACTGATCACTATTGAGTAGATATAATTATTGACCACTACTGAGCAGATATAATTATTGACCACTATTGAGTAGAAAAAAATTATTGACCACTATTGAGTAGATAAAATTATTGACCACTATTGAGTAGATAGAATTATTGGTCACTGTTGAGTAGATAAAATTATTGACCACTATTGAACAGATAAAATTATTGGTCACTGTTGAGTAGATAAAATTATTGGTCACTATTGAATAGATAAAATTATTGGTCACTATTGAGTAGATAAAATTATTGGTCACAGTTGAGTAGATAAAATTATTGGTCACAATTGAGTAGATAAAATTATTGGCACTATTGAGTAGATAAAATTATTGATCACTCTTGAGTAGATACAATATTGTTACTCATTAATTAATGAGTAACTGAGTTCAGAAGATTGTAATTATATCATTCATGGTAAGAGGATTCATTTTTGACCCAATGAAACTTTTTCAAATAAAATGTTATACTTAACAATTGAGAACCAAGAAAACAAACTATAATAAAATATTTTGTTATCTACTTTAAGTGTGAAATTTAGAAAGTTCTTCATGCAATGATTTTCATATTTTTCCATTTGTCTATTATCAAATGTGAAAAACATATCGTTATATTTTTTTCACATGTGTAGATACAAGATTTCACATCATGCTGTGATTGTGTGTGCCTTCAAAAGTTATAACTACAGCAAGAAAAATGAGTACTTTGATATAGAACAAATGAATGAAAACTGCATTACTTTTCAGACATGTAAAGTAGTTTTTACTGAAGAAATCTGCCTCAGTGAGGTTATTTACCCTTGCTGCCTTGACAGCCTTGATAAACCATCTGTGATGCATTGCAGAATTTAACTTTCTTTGATTGTTAGATAGGGTAAAATAATTTACAAGATGTCTAGAATGTAATTAACTTCAAAGATTATGTCATTCCAATCTACCGTTCTCAGAAGTTGCTGATATGTGATCAGCCAATGAAAGTGAGGTAAATATGTGATCAGCCAATGAAAGTGAGCTGAATATGTGATCAGCCAATGAAAGTGAGGTGAATATATGATCAGCCAATGAAAGTGAGGTGAATTTAAGAAAAGGGGGCAAATGAGCTTGATCTTTTAAGCTTCAATTCAGGAGTAAATTTGGTATATAATAAAAAAGAAAATGTCCTTCCTGCATAAATAATTTATATATCTTAATTTTTGGTACAAAAAACTAATTTATTTTAACTTGCAGCTTTGCCACTCATTAAAATATCAAGTTTGTTTGTACCACACAATGAAATATATCAGCATATATGCCAATCATTATGCTTTTGGTGTATTCAGTACACCTTTTTACAACAAATTACATCTTATGCTTGCCTGTATATGGAGTATGGTTTTCCTGTTCATTAAAAATAAATTAAAAATAAAGCAATAAAAAGTTGTGTTTGTCATTTATTTTATCATCTCTTAGTTCCATTCTTCATAAAATTTTGAAAATATTCTAAAAAGAAAGACTGCTGCATAAGAATAGCATTAGAGCTAATTTGTCTAATGATAGATCTACACGTACCTTCTTAATTTTCTTTTTATAGCTACTGTATATGACCCATTTCTAAGAAAATGGATGGGTGTCATCAATTAGAAACATTTCCTCACAAATTCATTATATTAATAACTGATTTAGATAGCTGACCAGTCTGTACTTTTAAAGAAAATGGTGCCAGATATTAAGTGAAATGGGTTTTTACGGTTGACATGTAGATGACAGTTCTAATGCAGATGGGTCTTTAAGCTTTAAAACATGTCAGATTAGAAAAAGGACAAAATCGACACTACTTGACAAATTTGTAAAGAAGTTTATGAGAGTGGTGCAATACAGCAGATGGATTGAGCACTTTGTGTTTTTTGCGGAATGCTTGGACTTCACCATCATTTGGCAAAAGTCAGACATGTAGATCACTGAGTGTTGAATATAAATAATTCTTCAGTATGTTTTATGTTTCTATTCTGGTTCTAATCCACATGGATTTTGCCCATTTTTGGCAAGTATTTGACCTGCAGATCCAGGTCAGTAGTAAAAATAAATGGACAGTTTTCATACAGTGTATTGTAATTAGGGCATGTAATATATTAGCTATGATGTCATAGCCTCAATGAAGTAGGGTACTAATATTAGTACTAGGAATATACAGATTAGACTTTCTGTGCTCATGTTACATTTTTTTGCCACTTATATTAGCAAAAATTACACTTATACCTGGTTTAGGGTTGGCTTGTATATATCCGGTATTAACGCTGGAAAAGAAAATATCCTCTGTGTAGAATGAAAGAGCATCAACTTTCTTAGCTAAAATATATCAGCAATCTCAATGGATTAATATCATATTGTAGTTCCTTGTGTGTTACATTTAATAGTTTGCTGATTGTACAAGATGTAATAGACGACTAAGAGGAGTTCTTTGATCTTATTAATATTAATAGGTAATTAAAAGATCTCCTTTGTAATGGACAAATGCATAATTAGGTTTGATTTGTTATTAAAGTTATTGTAGGGGCATTTGAACAATTTCTTACTGGGAGCATGCCCAATATAGGCAGGAGAAATTTCCAAAATTAAGTTTTGAAGCCATAAATTAACCAGTAATTATTGTATATGTTTATATTTTTGATGGAAAATCTATGAGGTACATGTCTGTTTCATACGCCTTGGTTTTGTCACTCATTGTTTTTTGATAATAGCGAACTTTTTTTAAGGAAATTAATCTTTCAATATGCTGGTAAGGTGCAGTAAGTCTTCAGAAGGTCTGCAAATTTAGTCTGCATACACAGTCAAAAATGACTTATTCTATATTTGGATTTCTCTTTTTCTTTCAGCATTTGTGGGGTCAGTATGTACTGGAGTAACCTTCTTCATGTGCATCTTTGCCAGCATCTCCAGTGACAGGTTCGGGATCAGGCAAACAGCTGTGGTAGGAGCTACACTGGGTTGTGCAGGTCTGCTGTCAAGTGCTTTTATTGAGAGGATGGAACTGCTGTACCTCACATATGGAGTTCTTCTTGGTGTTGGTTCAGCCCTTGTATATTCCCCCTCTCTAGTCATCCTCGGACATTACTTCAGGAGACACATGGGCTTAGTTAATGGTATTGTCTCCTTTGGTAGTTCCATATTCACAATAGCATTAACCAGGGTTCTTCCTATTCTGCTGGAGACTGTCGATATCAAGTACACTTTTATATGCTTGAGTGGTCTGCATTTCTTGTTGATTCTATTTTCATTAACATGGAAGCCTTTGTTCACAAAAAAAGACAATCTAGCTCGGCTGACTTTATCAACAGAGAGTGTGTACCAACATTGCAATGATTGCTGCACCTTCACAAAGAAGTTTTTAAATGTGAAGATATGGAAGAACCGAGCCTATGTGTTATGGACTGTCTCTCTAGGAGTGGGCCTTCTGGGATATTTTGTCTCATTCTTCCACTTGGTAAGTTGTTCCTTAACATCTGTTTTCCAGTTTTGTTTGTGTATACCATGTTCTGAACAGAATTGACTCAAATCAGCAGAGGTATAATGTTTTGGCAGATCTGGGTCTCTACTGCTTGTTCTACTTGAATTTCAAATGAGCAACCCAAAACCTGATCTGACACTGCATTATGCACTTTAGAAATTTGACAATCCATTAATACCTTCAAGGTTACACAAACATGATTTGCTCATTTAATTGGAATAAAATTGGTTGCTACACAAACATGACTTGCTCATACAGTCTAAAAAAAGTTGATTGCTACACAAACATGATTTGCTCATACAATCTGAAAAAAATTTAGCTGCCTTGATTAATGAAAGGGCTGATAAAGCAAGCAGAGCTGCCTTGTAAAATTAGTCACCATTTTCGGACTGAAAGATTATACAGTGACATAAAATATAAAGATAAGTATGTTCTGTACACTTGGCAAAATTTGTGGAATGGAAACTGCACAAAGAAGCTTTGGATCATTACACCTAACAATGGAGAATGGAGTATATGAAAGAAGCAAACCCAACATGTTTAGAAAATTTTAGCAATAATTTAATTATCAAAGTTATAATGAAAAAGAACTTAGAGTATTATGTGTGTTTTAAATGTGTGTGTGTGTTTTGGATTTTTAACGTAACTTTAAAAAAGATAAGTATGTTTACAGTATTATGAAGTAAATCCCAAATGTTCCTAAAAAGTTTTTTTTTTAAGTCCAAAAGAATCAAATGTTCTGAATAAATTTCCTTGTATCACAATGGCATTGTCCAGAATTCCTTTGAATAATTCACACTAATCCTAGAATAATGCTCAAGTCTAATGAGCACTTTGTAATTCCAGTGAATAGTCAAAAAAATGTCTTGTCTCAAATTATTGAAACACAACATTAAAGACATCTGCAGACTGATATCAGCATTTGAAATAAAATTCCGAAATAGGAATAAATCCAAAATAAGAATGAATCCAAAATAGGAATGAATCTGATTGCTCAGTAGTCTCATATATACACCTTCATGAGTCTGTTAAGACTATATGTAACCGCTCCTAGTGGTTAGAGCATCTGCCTCGGATGCAGGAAGTCGTGGGTTCGATCCCCGGCCGAGTCATACCAAAGACTTACAAAAATGGTACTAACAGCTGCCTCGCTTGGCGCTCAGCATTAAGAGGTTAGTGTTAGGACTGGTCAGCCTGGTGTCAGGATAATGTGACTGGGTGGGACATCATGCTACATGTCTGTGGCATGATGCCCCAGTGCTAGACATCACTATAAACTGCCACACTGCAGACATCTTAACGATATGACTGAAAAATTGCTAAAGCTACGTTTAAAAAAAAAAAATTCCTAATAAGACTATATGTTGCAATGTACCCCACATGACAGACCTTACTATTAAGTGTAATATTTCAAAAAAATATCTGTTCATGTGACCCAATCCATCCAATGGGAAATGACCTAAATTCTTCTAAGAACCAACCTAAATTCTGCTAAGAACCAACCTGACCTAGTCCAGCCATTGGGAAAGAACCCCAAACTCATAAACAGGTCTTGTCATTAATATTATTATTCATGGTCTCGAACACCTATGTCAGTAACTATTTTAGATTCTATGCAATCTACACTTTAGAATTTTATACCCTTGTACAAAAATTAACTAATATCTTGATTATAGGTGATCATTACCATTTATATTCATGAATAAAAATTACACATAATATGGACACAATCATGTACCAAGAGTTATAAGAAATATAGATATACATAACACCTCCCCTCAAAGAAAAGATTTATGCAATAAAGCTTTCCTCTTCTATGTCAATCAAAGATGCAAATAATAAAGATAAAATTACAGAGGAAGATGTTTTATGAATAACACAAAAAGTACATAAAAATTAAAGCAATACAAAACTCCTATACACCTGAAAGTGCATCTGCTATCAGGTTTCTCTTCCCTTGATGTGCATCATTTCAATGTTGTATTTTTGCAACATCAAACTCCACCTCAACAATCTCTGATTTTTTTTCATTTTGATGATGAAAGTAAGGGGCTGTGATTACTGAATACAATAATTGGAGTAGAAGCTGAATTAATATACACTTCAAGGTGTTGTAAAGCCAGTATTAAAGCCTAATAATCCTTCTCAATTTTCGAATAATATCTCAGGTGCTTATTTAATATTTTAGTGTGTGTGTGATTTAGATTTTTAATACAGCTTTAAAAAAATTTCAGTCAAATCACTACGATGTCTGCAGTGTAGCATTTTATAGTGACGTCTAGCACTGGGGCATCATGCTGCAGACACATAAAATGATGTCCCACCCAGTCACATTATCCTGACACCAGTTCGACCAGTCCTAACACTAACCTCTTAAGGCTGAACGCCTAGTGAGGCAGCTGTTTGTACTATTTTTATAAGTCTTTGGTGTGACTTGGCTGGGGTTTGAATCCACAACCTCCCACATATGAGGCAGACACACTAACCACTCGACCACCAGAGGGTTTTTTAATATTTTAGAGAAATAGCACACTGAATGATCCACTCCATTTTTGTCTTCAGGAATTAACATGCTACAAAACCCTATATCACTCGCATCAGCAGACATTTTAAATGATTGATTGAAATCTGGAGCTGAAAGAACTGTAGCACTTTTAAGTGTGGTCTTTAATTTATAGAACACTTCCTGACATTTTTCAGACCAATAAAACGTCATTTTCTTCCTCAACAAATTCGTCATTTGACAAGTATAACATCTACAGTATTTACAGACATCACTTTTAAGTTTTGGCCACAAAATGATGCAAGATCTTGTGATAAGTTTTATTGACTCCTAAATGACCAGACAGGGGAGTTGAATGGGCTAAACTAAAAATTTTGCTGTCTATATGACTTAGGAACAACATTTTGATAGCTCACAGACCACTCATCACCAGCAGTTAGCTCAGGTTATCTCCATTTTCTCATAAGGACCCCGATTTTTTACAAGATAGCACGTTGATACCTCTGCTGCTTCAGTTTCACTAATAGGATCTTCTTCCTGTTTGACAACAAGTGATTGTTGTTTGTAACCCTGATTAGGATTGAGAGAACGAGTATGATAAAGAGGGTCACTTTTATCAATACCATTTGATTGATCAATACCAGGAGCAAATGTGACCTCATCAGAGGCCTGACCAATAAATTTGTCAGCCAAAGGAATAATTTCCTGATCACTTTCATCCTCAAGAGCTTGTTGTGCCATTAGCTATAGTAACTACACAAGTTGGGTACAAATCAAGGATTTTATTCCCAATAGGATCAATTTCTTGATCCAAACAAGGCTTGTCTGTTACCAATGGATTAACCACAACCTTATCTCCAGTTAAGTTATTTGCTAGCAATTAATGAACACCCTCAGTGGGCAAAGAATTCACAGCTCTCCTAGTCACATGTCCAGAAACTATGTCTGATGGCTAAAATTATGGAGTGGAGTTTGAATAAAGCGTCACTCTGCTCCTTAACATGAACACTTTCTGAAGAAAAAGACTTCTCAGACAAAGAAAAAGTACCTGATAATAAAAGACTCTTAGGAGCTCCTGTTTCCCTTAATATTTTAATAGGGATAGGATTATCTGAATCACCATAAGTGATATAAAACCTTTTGACATGAATGGTTCATAGTTATCAACAATAAAATTAGACAGCGGTTGGTTTGGAGCAACAAATGTATTGTTTCCAATACAAGACAATAACCTTGACTTGTGAGAAATGAGAGCATTTGGAATAGGTATATCTTTATTCTGTTGCTTGTTCTTTAACTTGTAGCAATCAGAAATAATGTGCCCTAAGTGCAGATAGGAAGAGATAAGGATTTCTGATCAGTTTTATCAGAAGTTTGATAAGTTGTGTCAGATTGAAATTGTATTCATATGAGACTGAGTCAGTTTCTTACTAAGAACCTGCTGAGAGGAAAACTTTGTGTGTCAAGGAATGACTGTCATCTGTATGAGCAGCATTTTCCAAAGTTTCCATTGCTATTCATCAAGATAAGTCTTGATGTCACTGTGGATATAGTACTTGAACTCTTTGACTATTATGAATTGCCCATAATTGTCCTAATTTTATCAATATTTTTAGACGCACACCACCTGTCAGATAGTTGTTCTTTCTCATTGGCAAACTGGACATGGGTTTTCTTTTTTGCAAAAACTGAAACATCTGTCAAAATACCTGTGCCTCAGGTACCAACTCATAACCCTTCAAGATACATTCCTTGACCAAATCATAATCAGCACTTGCTTCCACTGACAGTGAAGTATCAACTTCATCAGCTTTGCCAATATGTACACTCTGTAATAACAAAGTCCAGTGTTCTCTTGGCGACTTCAAACTTAGTATGCAAAGGTATAATACATACCAGTTTGGGTGTCCTCGTTCAAGTTCAAAGTCATCGGTCACTATTCAGTGAGTATTTTAAGTTTTCCATCACACTCTCCTCTCTCCACTGTAACTTTACACTTCTTTTAGCTTTAGGAATGAAAATTTGTGTACTTGTAAATCATTATAAAAAAAGTATCTTTTGTACTACATTAAGGGCTATATAAATTCAAGGTCATATTACATTTTGCATCACATTTTCCTCTTCCTCTATAACTTACAAGCTGTTTGATGTTAAGAGATGAAACTTGGTATACATACACATGATAATTAGCATGTGTACCACATGCCACTCTTTTAGTCACATCTTCAAGATCAAGGTCAGAGGTCAGTATAAGTTTTTCTTCATTCTTTCCTTTCTATTCTGTAACAAATAAACCATTTGAGATCAGGAGAAAACTTGATGTATTTGCCATGTACCACACTGTAGTTTCCTGTCATCATATTCAAAGTTACAGAAGAATATTTTGGGCTTTAGTAACATTTGCCCTTCTGCTCTAAAGCTTGTGAGATTTTTAAGATAAATTTAGGAAATTTGGTTCACTATTTGGGTCTTATCTCAATTTTCATGGTTGCTTTTATTTCTGCTTCATATCTTAAAGTTTGAAATTAGGGATGACACTTCATAAACTTATGCCTCTATTATATATATATATATATATATAGAGAGAGAGAGAGAGAGAGAGAGAGAGAGAGAGAGAGAGAGAGACACACATACATAGCAGCATGCATATTCACATTCTTTCCTTTTTATGGAAATGAACCACGCAATAATATAAATACAGTGTGCAATTAGTGCCAAATAGATGGCCCAGAGACATTAATGAATACAAGATTTTAGAAAAGATAAAGGTTAAAGAGGTAAAGCAATTTGGTTATTTTCTATGTCTGCCTAATAACTCTGTTATTTTGTCACAAGCTAGAGTTTATTATTCAATACTTTTGGTGACCTCACCAGGGGAGGCAGAGGAGAAAAATTCACTAATTGTTTGCTAAGTTTGACAGAAATCTTGACAACGTAGGTATGTATTATGTATAGGTGTACTGGTTCATATGTTCTCTATTGTGAAACATTACAAACTGACCTACATTGTCTACATGACTCAGAATCAGCTGTTATCTTCATTACTATTATGATTACATATAACTTGTGATTACCTCTTACACATACTGATACAGCACATGATGGCAAGTCTTGTGTTTGTGAACATTGGTTTGACTTTTACAGGGTATTCAGTTTGAATTATTCACAGCTCATTATCAGCAACTGATTTGTAGAGATTATCCCAGACATTCCTTGTTATCATTATTACCCTATCAACAGTAAGGTCTACTCTAAGCAGTATGGCTACACTATCTCATTATGTATATAAAGGGTTTAACTGCACATCAGCATTGAGTATAAACTACTGAGTAAAATTTAGTAAATATAGAAACGTTAAAAATTGCTAAAATATTTTGGAAGATAAACCCCTTCCAAATAAAAGTAAAGCTATACCACCATAAGATAAGTAAAGTTATACTACCATATGTTAAGTAAAGTTATACCACCATAAGTTAAGCTAAGTTATACCACCTTAAGATAAAGTTATACCACCGTAAGGTAAGTAAAGTTATACCACCATAAGATATGTAAAGTTATACCTCCATAAGATAAGTAAAGGTATACCACCGTAAGATATGTAAATTTAAACCACTATAAGATATGTAAAGTTATACCACCATAAGATATGAAAAGTTATACCACCATAAGATATGTAAAGTTATACCACCATAAGATAAGTAAAGGTATACCACCATAAGATATGTAAAGTTAAACCACCGTACGATATGTAAAGTTAAAACCACCGTACGATATGTAAAGAGATGAACATTAAAGATGTAAAACTTCTTAGAATGTCATTCAAGATAAAAACAAGCTATTAAAAGTAAATAATAATAATAATAATAATAATAATAATAATAATAATTCTTTATTTAACAAGGGTAGCCCAGTTGGAATACAGATATATCTAATCTCCCTTGAGGCACTGTGCTAATTTCTAACAGTGTACATGCAAGCATCTTACAAACAAAATGTAGAGCAAGCAAAAAAGTGAAATCACAACATTTAACAGTCAAGTGATCTAACTGTATATTGCTCTTAAAACATAATCAAACATTTGGAACAAAAGACAGTTTTGCAAACACAAAGACAAAACAGTTACAAATAGAAACAGGAATATTACAAAATTATGATCTGTAGGAATCAGTTAAAATCAAGCTTTAAATTTTTTAGACATTTTTTAAAAATATTTTGAGCAGAAGTAGTTGATCTAACTGATGTGGGCAAAGATTTCCATATATTTGTTCCAGAATATTTAAAACTACTCATTGAAAAATTATTCAGTATTGGAAATTTAAGGTGGCCACATGCAGTTGAGTATAAAGCACATGGCCCATGGTTTTCATCAAATAGTTCTTGCATATATTTAGGCATGTTTGTACATTTGTAAACAAGTACTTCCTTTTGAAACTTTATTCTTTCATTTATTTGAAGCCATTTCAGTTAATGTAAAAGAATACTAGATCATTTGAGTCAAAAGAAGCATTCAAAATTAGGCAAGCTACTCTCATGTAAATCTTGTTTATTCTCACTGACTCTTAGGGCAGTTATCCCATATTGTCAAACAATAGTCACTAACTGGTAAATGTGGGAATTGTAGTACATTATTCTAGTTTGTATGTATAGGTATTTCTTGATTTTATGAAATAAAGTTCTTTTACTTGAAAGAGATCTGCAGACATAGTGTGTTTGTCCCATATTAAATCATTTCAATTGTTCCAACACTCCTAAAAGTTTTTATTCCTTTACATTTTTGCTGAGTTGACAAAGTATTGCCAGATTTACAAGTTTCATGGAAGTGGAATGCTTTTTAGATGAGGCTATTGCCATACATTTTATTTTTAATTTATAACCATTTTATTTTGTTTTAAACACATCTCAGTATTTCTTATATTTGAATCCAGTAGAGCTTTTACGTTATTTGCATCACTACCTGAAGCTTTTATAGTAGCTTGGACTGCAGACAAGTCTTTTATAGTAGCTTGGACTGCAGACAAGTCTTTTATAGTAGCTTGGACTGCAGACAAGTCTTTATTTGTGTGCTCTATCCATAAAGGAAGGTTATTTATGAAAAAAAGAAAAAAACAATGGGCCTAAAATAGACCCTTGGGGAAAACCATAATTAGTTTTCATTGAGCTAGATTGAACATTTCCATTTATGACTTTGTGTGTTCTGTTGCATAGATAGAATGAGAACCAGTTTAAGGCATTAGTATCAGATTTATAGCATTTTATCTTAGATAAGAGAACATAATAATTGACTACATCAAAAGCCTTCCTATAGTCTAGAAATAATATGCATGTTATATTCCTCTTGTTGATTTCCTCCAGCAAACAATCTGTGAGTTTTGTTAAAACTGTTTGGCATTAATGATCCTTGTGAAAGGCTGATTGTTTTTGTTAAAGAGTGAGAATGTTTAGAAATAAACATACACTTGCTAAACAACCAGTTTCTCAGATTTTTATTCATGTAAGGAGAATAGATGTAAGTCTATAGTTTCCTGGGTCCAAATAAGAGACTTTTTGATTAATTGGGTTTATTTTTGCTTGTTTCAATTTGTCTGGTGAAAAATTAAAATGGATATTATTGCTAATGGGGGTAGTTCCAGACTGAGACAAGGCAGTGGACAGGGCAGGACAAGTAGGACAAAATTCTGGGGGCCCACAATAGTCAGGAATCTCATTGCTGTCACAATTTGTAGTTATTAGGGGTCTACTGGAGAATTTTTCTTAGGGCCCACAAATCCTGTCCATGGCCTTGGATTGAGATATCACAGATGTGGCCATTAGGCCTTAGTTCAGTGGACTCTTTATTATTTAACATCATTAGGGTACAGTATCATATTACATTAACTATAGAAAATTAAAAAGAAGGACGAGTTGGAACTTTAGCATTTATATAATTGAGAATCTTTTTGTGATCAATGGTCCTGGTGTTTTCTCTGACTTAATTAGTTCTTATGTTCATGAAGTAATAGTTGAAGATATGTGCTAACTCATTTACATATGTAATTTAATCTTCATTGTTGTTTAATTGGGGAGGCACACAATTTTTTGGGGGGTGGGACTAAATTATCTTAGATATTGCCATAATGTGCTTGTATTGGCAGTTCTCCTAATAGTTTGATTATAATAGTTTTAATTAGCTTTATGTATTAGGCTGCTTGCTTTGTTTCACCATTTCTTATAGTTTTCCCTGTCCATGAGTCTTTGACATTTGCTTCTTGCTTCTTTTATCTCTTTGTTGTCCATTAGCTTAAACCTTATGTTTAACACACTTGTCTAATACAAAGAGCATTATTGTCAGATACATGGACAACAAGTTTGTAACATGTATCTAAAGCAGTACTGACATCTGGAATATGGCATTAAATACAGAACATATGTTAAGTTTTCTTCATGAAAATTTACAAAATTTCTGTATTTTATTTCAGGATGTTGGTTAATATGGTAGTAAGTTTAGGCACATGTTTAGTGGTCCATATGGGATAGTGATCACTTTCTGCAAATACATGTACACAGATTTCTCTTAAATTTGTGTATATAGTGGTCAGCTAATGTTGAATTGTTCTTCATGATTCTTATTGGGTTGTCTATGCCTAGAATGAAATTACCAGTTTCAAAACAGCCCAGTCACTTCTGAGGAATTTTTTTTTAGATCTATATTAAAATCACCACTTATTATTGTTTCATAATCGCATACACCAACAGCATTTTGTACTTGATTTTCAAATATTTCAATCCACTCATCTTTAGAATTTGGGAGACTTTAGGCAGAGCGTATCAGAATAGGGTTTATATTGTGATTATTTTAATTAATATACTTTTGATAGTACCTTTTCTTGTTTTGTATTTAATGAAGTCAACAATATCGACAAGAATTCCCCCTCCCCGTTTATCATCCCTATCTTTTCTTTGAAACTGATTACCCTTTAACATCAAGTAATCTATTACCAGTATATTAGGTACCATTAAAAATGTTCCACGCAGACCAAGAATAAGTTCAGATTTCTTTTGGTTAAGTAGTAGCCTAATCTCGTCAAGGTTTATGATCCTTAAACCCTTCTTTGTTAGTCGTAATGTCGTACATGCTTTACTGTCAGGTACAAAAGTGTCAGTATCTTTACTGAAGTAGCTGTTGTGGTGGTGGCAGCTACATTGGGGAAATTAGCAGGCAGAGCAAACAAACAAGCTTTTTTGCTATATATTTTTTTACTTGTTACCTATCATGACACAACTTCCAAATTCAAAACTCCTCTGATAGTTACCATTGCTGCCCTCTATGTATCAAAGTAATGCATCCCAAGATCACACAAGTAGCAAATGGATTCTAATCAATGTGACTGTACACAGGACTAGAAAAATTGGTATCTGTTTAATTGCATCAACAACACTACAACATTTTCCCACTGATTCTAAAGTTTGGTCTCCAAATTGGGTTAAAAAATTCAAATACAAAATAGGTCATCTCACACACACACAGTACAAACACTGTGGTTCTACATTAATGTTATATATTAATAATAATGCAAAATACTACTTTGAAAGTGTGCATCATGGTTTCTAATCCGAGAACAAGTTTTGCTTCACAATTTATCATGAATAAACTGATAAAAGATGTAAGTTTTAATATTGTGAGATAATAAAAAGCATGAACCGGTTAATGTTCACTGTTACAAAGATGTCCAAAGTTTTAAATCTAGAAATGTATATGAATGGACCAAACTTCACTGTTAAGTGCAGTGATTGTAAACACTACATGTGGAAATAAACCTTTAGTTTTATTCAGAGGTTGAAACTTTCAGTCAACTAATATCACTCATACTCAAAGCGGATGGCACTACCATTGCAAGACACTTCAGGTGTTTTCTAGTGATCATATGGCACACATGGAAAGGTTCCTTAGGCAGATTCAGCCTTTAGAAGAGATTGCATTAAAATCTCAATCACAGTTATACAAATCGTCCAGTTTTGTATCATAGGGTGTTCAGAAAAACAAGGTTATAGGAAAATAAGAAGATAGTCTGTGGAGAAAAAGTACAACATTATATGACATTTGAAAAGTCTGGTTTACACTGCTTATTTAAGTCCTCAGAACCAGTCCTTATCTTTCTTTATGGATGTTGCTATTTTATCAGGTATGAAAACTTTTTTTTAAGATTTTGTGGTTTGAAACACATGCAGCCAATTTTGTGTTGTACTCTGTATTATTTGCTAATGCAAACCACTCTCATATGTTAATGATTTTCAATACTGCACATGTAGATGGACTAATAACAAAAATATAATCAGCAAAAAACTGAAGTTATTCATAAGCAAACTGTTCATGTTTCGCAAATAGGAGACCAATTCAGATCCTGATGAAGATCATCAATATATGCGCTAAACAGAAATGGTGAAAGAACACCTCCCTGCTGCACACCATTATAAGTCACATGGAAAGACATAGAAGTTATTTGACCCCACTGTACTCAAATTTGTTATTGGAACTTACAATGGAATGTTTCTATCAATTAGTTTTCTGAATAGGGTTTAGGGATTTATTCAGTAAAAAGGCTTCTCTGCATCCAAGAAACATACATAAACTGGACTACAATTATTGACATTGTAATTAACAACTTCTTTAAAAGGAAACAGATATGCATTAGCAGGGAGATATTGCCTAAAACCAACCTGATTTACTGTGAGCTCTATTTCACAACTTTGAAGCAAAATTATTTTGAAAGCTTTGAATATCAAAGTGGCCATGACAATAGGTGGATGATTGTTTTTATTGGATATATCACCAGTCTTTAACTTGATTAATGGTATTAGAGTGAGGTCAGAATGAATAAAGAAATTCATAAACATGCCATTTAAACAATGCATAAGTTCGACAACAAAAATGTGTTTCTGATAATACCTTTAAAAACAACATGTTTGATAGAAAGTCTTTTTTTTGAAGTATGCCATATTTGTATGAACAGAGCCTATGGTATATATTTCCTTGAATGCATTAAATAAAAAAATAGATTCAGCAGTAAATATATGGTCAATTGGGTTAGAAGAAACACATTGACCAGAACTTGTGGTCAACTACTCCAGGACTTCTAAAACTACTTGGAGTATTGCCATGAAACTTTAAACACACATTCATCCCAAGTCTAGTTGGTTCAAAATAAAACTGGTGCTGCTTTGACATCCAGATGACTGATACTGCAGCCATCTTGGAAATCTTGTTATGGCTTCTTCTCCTGGCTGGATGGTCACATCATCATGGGGTTTTCACTAAAATACTTTTTATAATATATAAGTGGTCCTAAATGAAAATGATGGTATTATTTAAGTTCAATATGGCCACAAAAATGTTTGTTATTGCTGTTCCTACATGGATGGTCATATCAACATAGGGTTTTCAACAAAAGACATCTCAAGATGTCTAGTTGGTTTTAAATAAAAATGGTAATGATCGGATATCCAGTATGGCTACTACAGCCGTCTTCAAAATCTTATATTTGGCAGCTCTTCTTGAACAGAATGTCGTATTGATAGCACCAGAAAACTTATTTTGATGTCTCTGGCTGTTCCTAAATGAAAAGGGGTCCAGGATGGTCAAGTGCTCTAAGTTGCTTGCCTTTACAGGTAATGCTCTTCTCACCTTTTTATGCATACAGTTGAGTCTTGGGTGTAACCACATGTGTATGTGAAAAAGCCTGCCAGTAGATTCCTATGGGCCACTGGTTCTTCTTAGGGTTTTCCCAGGTTCTTTCTTTACCAAATATACTGGCTGCCATCAGTAGCCTACCATGTGCTGAAAAATGGCATTAAACCCATAACAACTACAGTGATCTAAATGAAAATGGTGATGATCTGAGGTCTAATATGGCTGACACAGTGGTCCGCTTAAAAATCTTGTTACCACTACTTCACTGAGTGAATGGTCATATCAGCATTGCTGCTAAATTAAAATGGTGTTGATATGATGTCCAGTATGTGGTCATCCTGAAAATCTAGTTTTTGCTACTCCTCTAAAATGGTGTTGATATGATGTCCAGTATGTGGTCATCCTGAAAATCTAGTTTTTGCTACTCCTCTAAAATGAAATGTCATTTTGTCTTGAAGTTTTCATAAGAACAGTTTTTATGGCATCTAAATGGTCTTAAATGAAAACGACTAAATCTCAATATTGTCATCATGAAGACTATTTTGAAAAGATTGTTATCTCTACCTCTCCTGATCAGAGAGTTATGTCAGCATAGAATTTTCACCAATAGACTTTTTTATGATACCTAGTTGGTACTCAATGAAAATGGTGCCAGTCATATATCCAGTATAGATGTCACCATTGTTTTCTTTTTGTTATACACCCTGATTCAATGCAGTTATTTTTTCTTATATGCCCCTTTTTAATGCATTGGGTTTTTTTGTTTTTATGCAACCCTTTTTAATGTTAAATGTATATATTGTATATGATAACTCTTGTGTGCACCACAAGTCCCACAGTTTTAGAGAAACTGTTCCGAAACCAGCAGACATGTTGCACATGAGGTCAATTTGTGCATTTAGTTCTGTAATTGCATTGATTTGAGAGTTATGCCCCTTTTTAGTGATTACAATCACCTTTATATAATTATTAATTCACATGTATACAGCTAGCCCCACAACTTTGTGATGAAATGCCCTAAAACTTAATATACATTATTGACATGAGAAATGTGCATGTCATTCTATCATTATGCTCTGACATGTAGCGTTATATCTATTTTCGTGTTCATATATGATAATACGAGTGGGAACAATGGTAGAAATACAGTTAATAAAATAGACTCTAGTAACAGTAGCTCACAAATTGATAAACCCTCTAACAGAACAATCTTTCCAGCCAAGATTGAAGTTGACAGACATTCAATAGCACGTAATTATTTGGTCAACCTGCTGGCATCACCAAATGAAGCAAGAAGGGTGCAAAAAAAATAAAATTTCAACAAGGTATATTTTGTTATTAACCATGATAAATCTATTTTCAGCCACAATACACGAAGGACAATTTTCCGGATAAAGATGGTAGTCTACTTATTCTTTGCCTGAGCATTACTTCAGGGGTGAGTCGAATCGTGTTTGGAAAAGTGGCTGATCTGCGTGGTGTCAATCGAGTTATAATGCAGCAGGCCTCATTTTTTGTTCTTGGAATCTGCACTCTTTGTATTCCCTTCTCAGCTAGTTTTGGAGGCCTTATAGCCATCAGCCTGCTGATGGGGATTTGCGATGGCATCTTTGTGTGCCTTTTGGGGCCCATTGCCTTTGACATTGTGGGACCAAAGGAAGCAAACCAAGCTATTGGCTTCCTTCTTGGAACTTTCAGCATTCCATTCACCGTCGGACCACCGGTAGCAGGTAAACATGACAACCTTTTTTTCGGGATCTGCATGCATAAATTCTTTAATATTTAAGCAAAAGGGTATTAATCAGGGTCATTTAAAATTCCAGCTCTTTATTGTTATTTTTGGTGCCCTTCTTTTTTTTGCATCTTTCTTTCTTATGATGCCCTCTTAATTTTTTCTAACTCATCCACTTTTTCCATATCATTCAGACCTTTGCATATCCTTGAAGTGTTAAAATGTTAACTGGAATGCATTTGGATGTCTTTACTCACTTTTCACTTGCATTTTAAATAATGCACACAGACGTTGTCAAATTCACTTTGAACATGGATGATGCTTCCAATTCCATTAATACCAAAATGCCCATAGGCAAAAGGTTTCAAAGTTACCTACCCACCAAAAATGATGTATATTATAGTTAATAAATGTTTTAAACATCAGTTGAACTTTTCATTTTACTTAGGTGCATAGTTTGTATAGACACAAATGTAGAACATAATTCACCATATAACTTCTACTTGGCACTTCATAAGATAATTGAACAAGATCCAGATTCCAGACATGCTATTAATATGATGTTTATGACAGACATATTTACTATTATGACATGTTACAAAGTAAAAAGGAGATTTTTATGGTCACCACTGAGTCGTTCCATAGTACAGTACATTGTACAGATGTAGCCAGTGCTGTATATTTTTATCATCGTAAAATGAAATTATTTCTTAATGAAAATTATAATCTTGTTCCAACATTTCTTAAAAATTGTAATAAAATAATTTATTTATGGTGTATATTTGCATTAACATTTTATAATGGGTTGTACAGTACAAGGTGCAAAGGTGCCCTGACCCCTGTATTTTGAAATTATCATTTTATGATGGTTTACCCTGTACAAGGTGCAAGGTGCCCTGACCCCTGTATGTTTCAGTTCTGGTTGGAACCTAATGCAGACATATAGCTAAATATTAACGAATCTAAGTTTCCTCTCTTTTGTTTTGCATATCTTTTCCAGGGAGATCTCTATGACAGTCAAAATCACCCAATTTCTTTGACTGGTGGATGGGAAATGTTGCATGTAATATCAAACCAATAGCAAATATGGAGCAAGTTTTAACTTTATTAAAGCGTAAGAAGATGACTAATATTTGACAGTGTTTTAATTAGTACAGATTTATTATCATATTTGAGGCAATTCTTTTCTTCAACTGCAGGTTACCTGTATGATTTAATGGGAAATTATCGTGTTGCCTTCCATGTGGCAGGAGCCCCACCCATCCTTGGTGCTATTCTCATGTTCTTTATACCGAGAGTAAAACAGGTAAGGAAAGTACAATATAGCGGGAATTTTATGTGGATGTAAAATTGGGCAGTTTTGTTGCAAACAGGATTGTAATCAGTCTGTTTTATGTGGATATAAAATTGGGAAGTTTTGTTGGAAACAGGATTGTAATCAGTCTGTTTTATGTGGATGTAAAATTGGGCAGTTTTGTTGGAAACAGGATTGTAATCAGTCTGTTTTATGTGTATGTAAAATTGGGCAGTTTTGTTGCAAACAGGATTGTAATCAGTCTGTTTTATGTGGATGTAAAATTGGGCAGTTTTGTTGGAAACAGGATTGTAATCAGTCTGTTTTATGTGGATGTAAAATTGGGCAGTTTTGTTGGAAACAGGATTGTAATCAGTCTGTTTTATGTGGATGTAAAATTGGGCAGTTTTGTTGAAAACAGGTTTGTAATCAGTCTGTTCCTATCCACACTGAAGATGAGCTGTAGCTTCTCCATTCAATCCCATGAAAGATGCAGTTCATGCAGCATAAAAAAATGGTTTGCGGGTTAAATGGTTCTCATAGATTCAGCCAAAAAATATTGTGCGACTATCTGAGTAGTCAAAAAAGACCCTTTAAGTTTTGTCTTTGCCATACAATATTAACATGATTTGATATTTATGATATCCTTATCATTGATATGGGAAGTGAATTTATTGCAAAAGCAAGATGTTATCTGTATTGCAGGAATTCACATCAGGTTTTGTTCATCACTATTCAAATATACAGAAGATTAGCCCAACAACTTACACCATAAATGGGCAAAGGGCCACAAAAGTCAAGCCTACCAAAGTGGAACTAATTACCTTCACCATGAACCTGTCAGCTGACGTCCCCAATGGCTACTATACACATGAAAGTTTCTGATCAGTGATGACAGTTTCCATTGTCAGCCCCTATACCAGTATGTCAGAAAATATTCAGACTTAGTCCAAGCTATCATAGAAGTTGTAAAAACAAACATTCTCCATTCACAGGTCAAAATGATGTTTTAAATTATGTCACAAGCATTCTTAGTAAGCTCATAATTTGAATGCTGCTGACTTCTGCATCCAGGCCAGGGGTCAGCAACCTATATTACATAGTGTGCCACTTTTTTCAAGATTATTAAAAAATGAATGAGCATGTGCCACCAGTAAGAGAGTAACACTGTTAAAATCGAGATTTTTGGCTGCCCTTCACATGCCACACAAAACCTCTTGATGTGCCACCTTTTTGGCACATGTGCCATAGGTTGCCTACCTCTGATCTAGGCATTTGTACTGATTCATGTCAATGCCCCACAAATATGAATGTTTTCATTTTTTGAATTTCACAAAGAGGCTGTTTGTTCTGCATGATTTTTGTTACCAGAGCAGTCATTAACTTGAGAACTGATACACTGGCTCATTTGTTGTGGGTTAAATAGCAGGTTCACATACAATCATATTGCTTATTTCATCATAGAAACAATGCATATGGATGGATGCAAGATGCCTATATGTGAGTATGCTCCGTCACTCTAATGTTTTCTTTATGGAGCTGTCAATGCTGAACTAATACAAGAACAAGCATACAAGTTAACAACGAGAAATGTGCAGGGTTTCACACCAACAGATATTAATGCAGTTAATCTATTGCTGCATCCTTCTGCAAGGATGAAGAACTTCGAGACCATTTCGGCTTACGTGTCAGTTTGGATATTGCCTTAGCACAATATCTGTATCAAGTGATGTAAAGGGACAGAGTAAAAAGTATCTCAGATAATGGCATCATACCTGCCGAACTCCCAGTATTAGGATTTTTTTTGAGACTCAAATAGTGTGAAACAGTTGACATCATACAGTTTAGAATAAGTTGTGTACACCTATAAACATATGGGAAATTACTGAAAAGTCAGTTCAATAAAATAAAATAAATTTTGTTTTCTTTAAAGCATTTAATACATTTTCAGACTGAAAATAGTTGTTAGCTTCAAGGACAGACTATTTAATTTCATCAGCAATAACTTACCCATTGCTATTGCATATTTTTTACCTTTATGTGTCTCATTTATTCGATGTGAATACATCTCATCCCACAGCAATAACTTACCCATTGCTATTGCATATTTTTTACTTTTATGTGTCTCATTTATTCGATGTGAATACATCTCATCCCACAGCAATAACTTACCCATTGCTATTGCATTTTTTACTTTTATGTGTCTCATTTATTCGATGTGAATACATCTCATCCCACAGCAATAACTTACCCATTGCTATTGCATATTTTACTTTTATGTGTCTCATTTATTCGATGTGAATACATCTCATCCCACAGCAATAACTGACCCATTGCTATTGCATATTTTACTTTTATGTGTCTCATTTATTCAATGTGAATACATCTCATCCCACAGCAATAACTTACCCATTGCTATTGCATATTTTACTTTTATGTGTCTCATTTATTCGATGTGAATACATCTCATCCCACACAATTGTCAATAGGACATGCTCCACTCGTGCAGCTCCCATGACCTTGCACAGAACAGTAATCTTTTCCAAGTATGCCATGTTAATGATTGTGGTGTTCATAACATAACCAGATTAAAAATATTACTTGTTGCGAGATAAAACCAAATTCACTTCTCCCTAAAAAAATGTTTTATCTAGTGTTACATTTATCCATCTTGTCTTCTGTTTTTATGCCAGTAACCCTTGCCCTTTTTCAGTAATTAGTTCTGGAAATATCCCCCAGGATTGATGATCACGTTGTGTACCATCCTTTAAGGGTTAAGTTACACCTCTCTTATTTTCAAGGTACAATTGGTTCATGGGTAAGTCTTGTGTGTTAAGTTATAGCGTAACATATCACCTACCTAATTTATAATTCCCTTAAATGACTGATTACATCAAACATATTTTACTATTTTATTTTAGTGTGAAATGTCACATTGCTATTGTGTGTACTTGCGTGCTCATAGAGAATATTAATGCTTAACAACTGCTTCCTTTCAAAACAAGAATAGGACAATGAGAAGATAGAAATTCCTCAAGAGTGAATCATTCTTTATTTTGTATAAAATGCATCAGGGTGTTCAGAGCACACAGTACATATAACCAGCATTTCACATGTGAAAATTATATAGTGTTGTTATTGTAGTGCAAACTCCCTTGGCTACACTACCCCAAATCTAGCTATCTTTAGGATAGGTCTTTATATTTGGAGCAATACCCTGCTGAATCTGTCTGAGGACTGGTGCTCCCGAGTGTGACAGATTTCTACCCCAGTGGGATACCATCTTATTCCTAGCTTCTTGTCACCGACTGAGCCACTGGGTCACTGTATCATTGACTGGGTGCCCTGTCATTTCTGACTGTGTCGTTGACTGAGGTGCTGGGTCACCAACTGGATCATCATCTGGTTTGCCAGCTGTGTCACTGAATTGCCGACTGGGACACTGTGTGAGTCGCACAGTCATCAACTGTGTTGCAGAGTCACCAGTTGGATCACAGACTTGGTCACAGAGCTGCCAACTGGGTCACTGAGTCATTGATAGGGTCGCAGACTTGGTTGCAGAATCGCCAACTGGGTTGCAGACTTGGTCACAGAGTTGCCATTTGAGTCACCAAGTCATCAACTGTGTTGATGACTTGGTCACAGAGTCACTGACTAGGTCATGGTGGCACATCATTACTCTATCAAGATCGACAGAGAGAGACGAACTGTGAGAAATGATGAGAGAAGAGATATCTTTAGTTAAGATGTGTTTTGTCACAAGATTTCCATATTTCTTGGATGAGTCTTGTAGGGCCTGTATCCTTGCCAATGAAAGATCTTGTCCTTACACTTTTTAAATTTCCAGGCCTGGCCCTTTCCTGTCCAGTGAACAACAGCCAAATGTGCTTGCTCCAGCAGGTGGTTATAGTGCTTCACTTGCAAGGGGATGTCTTCAAGCAATACCGCTTCATGGCACATCACCATGGCAGCCACAGTTCACACACACACACACACACACACACACACACACACACACACACACACACACACACACACACACACACACACACACACACACACACACACACATATATCCAGGTGGAATCACGTGACCCAAAAACTATGATGCTAGACAATGCTACAAAGCCTGCTAACATTTAAAATCAAACATAAACTTTATTGAAATGAAAGAGGAAATGTCAATCCCCCTCATGGCCTGAATTTTTAGTATTGTCTCTTACTGAGCCCCTTGAAGAAACCCACTGTAATAATATTTCTTCAGCTAAGAAAACCAATTCTGGCACCCAGGACCAGTTCCATTGGAAGCCTTGACCCTCTTTGGAGGACTCATCTCCACTGTGGCTTCACAAGATTTGAAGGATCATCAACAGAGATCCTTCACAACTGCTCTTGGCCCATCACAATAGACCAGGCTTCAAACGTACTAATGGGAACTGACCCCCTGGACCAACCACCAATTTTTTTAAACATATGCAGCCCTAGTCCAATGCACAACTTCAAACAAGATCTTATCAGTCAGGCCTGTGGTCTGGAAGTCACCAACCCACCTTGTTCTAAGGAAGGAGGGAGGGTGACAGCACTCTATCCTGCCATGCATTTTTCTGCCAGACATCCCTGCTGGTGTTGGTCAAGGCCTGTTTTCAGAGCTTTGGTCAAGCATCATGGAAGATATGTGGGTCCTTACTGCTATGAGCGAGGGTTACTGACTTCAATTTCAGGAACATTACCCCCTCTTTTAATGGCAGCAATACATTACCTATCACTATTGTGTGGCTTAAAATTTTGTGTTCTGAAAAACCGCAGTTTGTTGATGTGGATAGATCATCCCATAGAGTGGAGAATTGTCACAATGACTCAGTTCAATAATGCACCTGGCTAGGGTCTTTTTGTTCAAGGACACCATGCAGTATAAATCTTATGCCTAGATTGCCACCTGAGAAAGTTTACTTGTAGTGAGTGTTTAGTTATGTGATGGTCTCTCTTCTACAGTTAATTTAAATCTCAGTGTAACACTATCCATTCCATAATTTAAATATTGTGTCAGTAATATTTTGTCCGTTTTGGAATTCATTTCTTTAAGGTAATTATATGAGTTGTCTCATGTATTCCACCCTTTAGGTGATCCATCCTAATTTTACATACACAAGTAAGGTATGGGTAATTCTTTGTGTTAAGAATAACAGTACAACCTGCCTTACGTTAAAGGACAGATAGAGGCTTGTGTATTCCTCCTCTCTCTCTATCAAAAGAAAATCTTATTGTCATTTCCTTCAGTATGTATACTAATAATGCCCATGCTTTCACAAGAAGATAGAAAGAATCTCAACTGTTATTGCAAGCATATCTGCATTTTATTTCCTCAATGAAAGGTTGCTGTGAGAAACAGAAGGATGAGTAAAATGGGTCCTCAATCGTTTACCTAGTGCATACACAGTGGTGTACTTAGTGATATTTAGTCATTATAAGCTGCACAACAGCAATGCATAATTAAATGTAATTTTACCCACACCCCCACAAAATAATCTGCATATCAATGATCTTCATGGCATGTTTTTTCACCAGTCCAGTATGATGAAATCAAGGGAAGAGGCACACACCATTTACAGAAAGGGGCAGTAAGTCATGAATGATCAGTCTCCTGCATTCTACTTCCAAAACTTCCTGATGACCAAGAAAGGTGGAAAATTTTGTATAATAATTGATCTCTCCCCTTTAAACTGGTATTTCCGGAATAACATTTCAAGATGGAGACCACATCCTTAATCTGGAACACCTTCATTCCATCTCAGGACCTTTTTATGTCGGATGAACTTCCTCATGAATCAGAACTTAGTTCTGGTTCCACTAGATCAGATAGATTTAATCCCGTCATTTCTACAAGTGAAAGCATTGTAATTGTGTGCTTGCCTTTACCTATCCCAAATGGGAACTTAACTGGAGTCCCCATGCATGCACATGACCCCTGTTCCTATCTGTTTGCCAATGTGTCAGAGTCCAGTTGGGGCACTAATTTTGAGCAGGAGTGTGTATTTCTCGAGGTTGATTGGACTAAGGATGAATCAGCCCTCCACATTAACATCCTAGAAATCAAAGCTGTATTTCAGGCCTTGCTTTGACAAAGTGAGGGCTTAATGTGGCATGGTCTCCTCTAACAACACTTCCGTTGTAGCATGTATCCCATGACAAGGATGCATACATGCCCCTTCTCATTGCATTGAAGTCTGGAACCTCCTGCACTGGGCCACCTCAGAGAACACCAGCCCACAAGTTTGCCACATTCTGGGTCAGCCCCTCCAGGTCAGACAAAACAATTCCTCATGGAATGGATTCTGAGAACAAAACTGTATAAACTCTCATGGCTATAGAGCTGCCACTTCCATTGTCTCAGGGATCAACAATCAGTTCAGGTTTGCACCTTGCTGATCTCATTAAGTATTTTGAGGTGCAGAAACCTGTCTCCTGTTCTCTAATGTTCAGATGGAATATGTCTTGTGTTTTATGGTCCTTAACCAAAACCACTCATGAACTATTGAGTGAAGCTTCCTTTCAGGACCTCACACTCAAGACTCACATTTACTTACTTTAGCATATGTGAGAAGATACAGCATGATTCATGCATTGTCTGTTGGCACAGGCTGTCTCTAATTTATGGCAATTATGATTCTGTTTCTCTCCTTTGTCAACCAGGATTTTTAGCTCCATCACCTATAGAGATTCCCAGCCTCAGTCACATCTGTGCTGGAGATGATTAAGACTAGTCTGGCTTTTATGATCAAGATAGGCTTTTATGCCCAGTTAGGATACTGTGTTTCTATCTAAATGCCTCAAAAGGGAAAAGAAAAGGTAGAAAATACATTTCCTTGTAAGGGCTCCATTGATTATATGGTCTCCACGGTCTCTTGGTGGATTGTCACCACGATCAAAAGAGTTTGTCAATCCCTTACCAATAGAGACCTTTCTTTTATGAGGTTTATGCGATTGCTGCCTCATGGGCCTATCTAAATAATTCTTCATTGGCAGACTTAATGAAGGCAGCATTTTGGAATTCCCATACTATCTTCTGCTTCTGCATCCACTCATTAGCACAACAAAGCGGGCAGTTTTTCACTGTGACCCATAGTTGTGGCACATGTGGCCCAGAAGGATGCCAAAAATTTTTAAAGTGGTTATCTCCCTCAAATATTGAGTACACTCAATTTTTTTCTGCTTTTTTCATCAGTTTAACACATGAAACTACCCATCTGACAAATTTGACTGTGCAGTAGGGTCAGGTAAGTTACTGATGCTATTAAAATGTTGTTTCTGGAGGACAAAATTAATGTAAATTATGTAACACTTATCTGCGCAATTGCAGAATGCCTACCCAACTCTGTTGGCCTGTTGTAATGTCATGTACAAAAAAGATGACTGTTCTGTGCATGGTCATGTGAGAACACAAGTGAACCATGTCAATTCTCCACTCTGTAGAAGGATGTACAAGTTTATTTTTTTTAAACAAAAGGTAAAAGTTGTGCAGTAGTGGTGGGTAAAGATTAGTTTACACCCCACAGAAACTACATTTTTCATGTGATTTTCATTTGTACCATGACAATTTATTTTCTTTAACCTGATAATAATTTTTTTCAGTTAGTATAATGGATATAATTTTAGTTTTATTATTTTGTGCAAATCAAAGTAAGAATATTTGTTTAAAGCTTTTCAGGGGCCAGACATTTTTAAAAAGAAACTCAGTCCCCAACCCCAAAATAAAATGTTACTTAGTATTGCCTTGAGCCATATAACATATATTTTCTGACTGTTTGTTACAGTATAGACAGAGGTTTTTAGTACCAGGTAATTCGACACTGCAAGTGTAATCTAAGTTGAAATACAGATAAGGTTTGATAGTCTTACTTAAACTCAGTAAGACCTTAGGGTCAGTCTAATTAGAATCCTATTAGTGATATAGTGTAGATGTGGGAATTATAAAGGATAGTGTTGAATTAAGCTCAGACGTACAGAAACAGAACAAATTTTCATATGATATATGTTGTTGTCATTTAAGAATGTTTATTATTTCAGTCCATTAGAGAACCAGAAAATTTCATTGATTTTGATAAAGTTAAGTAATAATAACTCCTTTATTCTTCTGATCTTGCCAACCATGTTCAGATCTAAATGACAAGTTGCATGGCCATGGCAAAAGGGCTAAAAAAATTACAGGCTTTTTAGTCTTTCCCATTTCCTGTGTGCAAGCCTCTTAGTCTCTCCCATTTTCTGTGTGCAGGCCTCTTACACTTTCCCATTTCCTGTGTGCAGGCGTCTTATTCTTTCCCATTTCCTATGTGCAGGTCTCTTACTCTTTCCCATTTCCTGTGTGCAGGCCTCTTATTCTTTCCCATTTCCTATGTGCAGGTCTCTTACTCTTTCCCATTTCCAGTGTGCAGGCCTCTTACTCTTCCCCATTTCCTGTATGCAGGCCTCTTAGTCTCTCCCATTTTCTGTGTGCAGGCCTCTTACACTTTCCCATTTCCTGTGTGCAGGCGTCTTATTCTTTCCCATTTCCTATGTGCAGGTCTCTTACTCTTTCCCATTTCCTGTATGCAGGCCTTTTTCTCTTTCCCATTTCCTGTATGTAGGCCTTTTACTTTCCCATTTTCTGTGTGCAGGCCTCTTACTCTTTCCCATTTTCTGTGTGCAGGCCTCTTACTCTTTCCCATTTTCTGTGTGCAGGCCTCTTACTCTTTCCCATTTTCTGTGTGCAGGCCTCTTACTCTTTCCCATTTTCTGTGTGCAGGCCTCTTACTCTTTCCCATTTTCTGTGTGCAGGCCTCTTACTCTTTCCCATTTTCTGTGTGCAGGCCTCTTACTCTTTCCCATTTTCTGTGTGCAGGCCTCTTACTCTTTCCCATTTTCTGTGTGCAGTCATCTTACTCTTTCCCATTTTCTGTGTGCAGGCCTCTTACTCTTTCCTATTTCCTGTATGCAGTCATCTTACTCTTTTCCATTTCCTGTGTGCAGGCCTTTTACTCTTTCCTATTTCCTGTATGCAGTCATCTTACTCTTTTCCATTTTCTGTTTGCAGGCCTCTTACTCGTTCCCATTTCCCATGTGCAGGCCTCTTACTCTTTTCCATTTCCTGTTTGCAGGTGTCTTACTCATTCTCATTTCCAGTGCACCACTTCAGTGGCAAACAATCAACATTTTAGTGGCAAGGAAAACCTGTGGCACAGTAAATAATTAATTGGGAAGGGTATTTGCCCCTGGATGACAGGCAAAAGAGGCATAGCTGAATTACTAGTGTTTGACCTTTATCTTAATATAATGGGGTGGGGGCAGTTCTTGGCAGAATGTATATTTACGATGGGGGAGGAAGGTTGGCAACTGATGTTCTGTGTGGCAAAATAGATGTGCCTCTAAAAAGCATTGTCCCAGGGCACCTTGATCTGCCACTGAGAGAAACCAATTAGTGACTCAGAACTATAGCCCACCTTTTTATACCAGAATACTGTTTTTAGCTCAACTGTCCATCGAACAGAAGACTGCTGCATGTCTTCTGTCCATCAATTAACACAAGTTTGTTATTGCTGCTTCTCCTGAACTATTTGATAGATTGCCATTAAACGTAATGTAACGTCCCCCTCATAGAAAGAGGGGTGGTTAATTAGATTTGGCAATCATTATCTAGAGGATAACCTCCCTTGATGTTATTGCCCGGTGTGAGTGGATTGAATGTCAACAGAGAAATGAGCAAGACTATTGAGAAGAAATAATACAATATGAGCCCCCTTAAACAAGAAAAATAAGATAAATTTTAATTAATTAATAAATAAACTAAAATTGGCAACTTCATTTCAACAGATTTACATTAATGGAATTTAATAGCAGTGTTCAATTAATGATTCATTCATCATGGTAACGAGTGGTGAAAAGAGCACAATGTCCATGCCTGATTTGCATCAACTAGCATCGCTTCCTCTCTTGACGCTGTGTATCCCATGTCTCCCCACCTCCCCGTGTATACTTGTTCTTCCTCTGATTTTTCTATTCTAAACTCTTCTTTTCTTTCCAGACTTCCGTCTTTGGACTATCCCATCTGTTCCTGGGAGAGCTATTTCCTTAAATGGCAAGATTACCACTAAATCTCTATATGTATCACCACCTATCCATATATAAAATTCTCTCACTTTCGTTACACAGAAGCATATCTTGCTATCCACACTGCATAAATTCAGACACAAGGTGAACTTAATGGTTAACGGTCATTACAAATGACCCCTGTAATATACATCCAAGTCTGACCTAATTCAATTGATCATCATCTCACTTCCAGCAGCGGGCAACAAATTAACATGTGAGTGGTGTATCTAAACATTACTTTATATCTCTGCATATGATACTATATGACTCCTTACATCTAACCAGTCAGTTCCACTCAATAAGATACATGCTCAATTACTATTGCATAAGATTCACTAACTTTTAGCTCATAGCAATACCTAACCTACTAGATTCTTTAAGCATTACAAAATCATATATAAATATGCAATTATCATTAACTCACGATAAACAGTATCATCCTAACAAACAAAGGAAATTAATTCATATAACCGTATGAAATCTTACACATCTGAAAATTTGGATCGCATGCAAACCAACAATTCTATCAATGAACTAGTAACTGTAAAATTAAAGAAATAAATTGCATAACAACTCTAGCATATCAACAGATTTCCATGAAATTGAATAAACAATACATAGTATGGATCACAGTCATATCAAACACATTTGCATAAAACAAACCAAACAAAATAGAAAATTACATGAAATTAAAATTGCATACCTTATTGCTGTTTTCTTTTCTCACAAATCATGCGTCCTAGCACTATAGCCTGTCTTTCCTTTCAAGACAGCCACCTGGTCCTTTTTACTTGCCTTAACGAGGAAAGCACTCTTCTTTAGTTTCCCCGGAGCCAAACCTTATCCTCTCTTAGGAAATTTTGGACTAAAGAAATTCAACCAAGGTCATTCCTTTTAAATTTGCATAACTTCCAAAGTGTACGCCTTAATTTAACTGACTAATCAAAATCAGCAGTTCCTAATTTTTCCCCCAGATAATTTCTCCTTCATCAGATTTTGTCAGCCTACAATCTGAGAAATATGATGCATATCCACATCCCTTTGAAAATGACTGTTTGACATGGGATTCACCTCAAATGGTTATGGTTGGTAGCTCTAATGTGTATTTTCTCAGGACAGCATGGCGATGCCCAGGTCAATTCTAAATGGGCTATAGATGTTGGCCTTTCCAGTTTAACACTGACATGAAGGGAAAAGTCAAAGTGACTGTTCACAAAGACTTTTCTGGCTTGACTGTAATAAAATTTTAATGCACAATGAATTCAACTTTAAGGTTCACTACTCATTCAAAATTCGACACATTACACGTAACATTGATCCTATGGTCTGCTAGGTCCTAGATGAAATGCTTTCACTTCCAGTATGGCTGCCACAGTGGCCATCATGAAAATCTTGTTACTACTACTTAATTCCTGAATGGATGTGTGTATCACTTAAAGACTTCATATGATGTCTAGTTGGGCCAAATGAAAATGGTGCCTGTGTGACATTTAATATGGCCACAAAGGCAGCCATTTACAAAATCTTGACATAGTTAGGCCTCCTGAATAGATTTTCATATCAACATGGTGTTTTCACTAATAGACTTCTTATGATGCCTAGTTGGTGCTCAATCAGAATGATACCAATCTGATCCCCAATGTGGCTGCCATGGCAGCTACCTTGTAAATCTTTTAATTGCTACTCCTGAATGGATGGTGATATTATTATGGGTTTTTGAAACCAAACCTTATGTAGTTCTTCCTAAACAAAAATGATGCCAATCTGATGTCCAGTATCACTGCAGTGTCAGCAATCTTGGAAATCCTGTTATTGCAACTACTTGTGAACAGAAAGTCATATTGACAGGGGGTTTTCACAAGGAGACTTCTGATATCTCATTGAAAATGGTCCTGATCTGACATCCATGATGGCAAAATCTTGTTAATGTTACTCCTCTTGTATTGATAGACACACACACACATACAAACACACACACACATTTTCTTGTAAAACCTACAAAACGGGAACATACGATTTTTACCATCAAAACAGGGACATTTTTATGTCAACAAATTATGAGAGATAAAGATCTATTTTACTATGCATTTGATATATACATGTCATTTGTAATTGATTTGTGGTTGATTTCCAAGAAACACTGTATCAGAATCTTCACCATCAGAACGGGGATGCACACATATACACAGTGTTAGAAATTATACAACCAAAAGGGGACATTCGATAAGTATGTATTTTGATTCTAAATAGAAATCAATTCAATCTAAATACTGCAGTAATCTCACCTCATGTACATCGTTCCCATTCATATTAACAAACTAAATTAAAATTATCATGTTGAATTTTTATATTATGTTTGTTGTATATATAAGTAAAAATGTATGTCCAGGAGTTTGAAGAAGTTAAATTGTCAGAGTTGTGTGAAAATAAAGAGAATGTGTCCCTTTTTCTAAAATGAAATAATCAAAGGTCTGCATGTCAATCCTCAGTTAAAATAGTTTTATTGGAAAGACTATGGTTTAGAATTTAAAATGTCCCACAAAATAACACATTTTTAACTCTGGTGTACATAAATTTGCCACTTTAGTGCAATCCGCTTCATTAATAAGCCAATGCATGATAAGATCTCTTTGATATGAAACACACCAAAAATTTATTTTTTATGATGGCATGGTTTAGTTTTAGTGAGCACAGGTCTGAGCCACATAAGTGTCCGTGGAGCTAAATAGTCCCTATTAAAATTTAATTGTGTGGATTGATTGTGTGATTCCATGTGCAGTATTTATTATAGTTGTTGTTGTTGTTGTTGTTGTTGTAGGGTTTTACACCATTTTTCAGCACAAGATAGGCTATACATGGCAGCCAGTATAAATAGTGGAGGATGAACCCGGGAAAACCCCAGAAAGAACCACTGACCCACGAGAAGCTACTGGCAAGCTTTCTCACATACCCACATTGGCCAAACCTGAGACATGCAGACAGACGTGAGATGGCAATGATCTGTAATGGTGAGCGCTTTAGACTACTTGGCCACTTGAGGCCCCTATTTATGATAGAGACTGGTAAATCATACAATGGAATGATTGAGAAGGGACTGTCCCGTTATCTGGAGATACCTTTTATTCTTACTATGATGGTAAATATGGTGTAGAGTTAAAGGCAAAATGAGGCTTAAAATTATGATTTGACTGGCTTAAGGTAGCATAGGAAAAATAATTCCCGGTATTTGGTGTTTGAGTTGTGACTTGTATTTTATGGTAGTTAAGTACCGACACTACATTATGGAAATGTAATAAGGAGAAACCATGCAGTTGTGAGGTAGGCAGGCAATCATGAAGTTGTCATGTAAATGTGTAGTTGTGATATTGGTGGTCATGCATTAATTAGAGGAAAATTATTATAGTTTGTTTCATTCATTCACTAAAGAGACCTCTTGCATGTAACAGTATAATGTTCTACCTTTAGCTTAGTGGAGAAGTCACTTGTGAATTTAATGTTGCATATTTGTTGTCATTGATTGATTTAGAGAAAAATTGACAACTGTTATCATCGGGGCCAGAAAGAAATCAAGCTAGCAAGAAGGAAGAATGACAGACAGAAGTAACAGAGCCAAGAGAGAGAGAGAGAGAGAGAGAGAGAGAGAGAGAATATAAAAAGGAACTGACTAAATGAGGAAAGAATGAGAAATATTTGATAATTTACCTCTGAGTCAAACAAAATTTATCTGATTGTTTTGTTTCACATTATTTATAGTTCAGCCAGCATGCACATTTATGATACATCAAGAAACACCAAATATGAGTATGAAGACTAGTTTTTTCAGCATCATGACTGGTGCAATGTACAAGTACTTACAAAAGTTCTTTTTATTTCCTATTGGCTCAAGCTTAACTTCAGATTTAACTCTAATGCAGTTAATTGGAGGAAAGAAATGGTATTATGTTTTGGTTACCATGTAGACTGTTCATTATTATGCTTCTAATCGCATTTGAATGAACTAAAATCTATGTTGATATTTTCCAGTGTATTTTTTATCCGAATGTGCATGGCTCAGAGCTCAATAGGAGATAAAATATGCAAGCACAGATGAATTGCTAGAATCTCTTGCCCATCACAAAAACCATGCATAATATCTGCATGAAACCTTTTATTCAGTTTTCTTGTGTTCCTGATCTAATTTGGTGAAATGTGTTATGAACGTTGGACTACCCATTAATAAACATGTATATCGATATTGCTGTCTGTGTTAAAATAGAAAATATATCATATATATTTGTCTATGTTTACATAAATGATTTAAATCCAGTTAGTTCTTCTTGATGCCATCTTTGGTGAGCAATTCGGAAGCAAAGTGTGCAAGCTGACAGCAAAACAGTGTGAATTTTTACCTTGTAAATGGGGATGCAGTTTTCCAACTGATACAAATGAGGTTTTGAGTCGAGTGGGACTTGTGTATTGTTGTGTATAGCATGATGTGAAAAAATACCAGCAAAACAGGGACATGCTCAGAGATGCTAATTTCAAGGTCTGTATCATTAAATAAGGCCTTGGCATTCCATTTAAGCCAACATTACAAAATGGGGACATCCCCATTTTAAGGTGTGTCGCCGGTCTGTTGGTGTGTATTCACACTGATGTCCCTGTTTCAGGCCTTTTACAAATGCACACACACACACACACACACACACACACATGCATATACTTACACAAACATGCACATTTTGTTTAAGATCCCATGTCATCTCTCAAGTCATGTAAAATGACATTTTGAATGGAAATGTGACTTGCATTATGTTTGAACGTAGTCTCATGATCTTGGTTAGATTCATTGTCCTCTATATATGGGTCTACCAGGGGTAGGGGAGAGTCAGGAGTTATATATTTAAGCACTATGTTGCTTGTGTTTGCTTGTGCATTACTTGGATTTCTACATATGTTTATTTATATTACAGATAAGGTTATTTTGTGTTGTCATAAATGTTGTCATATTCTGTTGATAAAACTTAACACTCCAGTGCTCATAAACAGCAGTGTGTTTAGATTTATTGCTCTCAGAAACTTCCATTGTGACTAGATATATTAATGTATCAGAGATTCTGCTAGGGTTTCAAAAGTACCAGTACTTTGTACCAGCAAGGTCGGAAGATGTCTTAATCAGCCATTATCATTAATGCATGATTTATCATTGGCATAAAGTATCAAAAACTGTATTGTAAACATAACTTTCAAGGAAAAAAATGACATAAATGTATTTGACCTTTGCAAGGGCTACATTCCTACAAGACAACATCACAAATTAACACTACAACTTTAGTTTAATCCCTAATCTGATTTTCCTCTGACCTTTCCCACCCCATGTTAGATATTTTTTACATTTATGTTGAAGTGTGGGGTCAGAGCCAATTGCCTATTAAAAAGTTGAAATTCACTGCCAAGGTGCAATGGCATTATAGGGTAGCCGCTTACTAGTGGGCCTGGTAAATTTAAGCAACCTTACATCGAGCTATGCCTGCATGAAATCGATAGGAAGATGATTTATTTTCTCAGAAATTGCAATTATAATATTTGTTGCATCTTTAATCTCATGACAGATGAGATGAAACTACAGCATTGATGCATTTTGACCTGGTATTCGCCCTTTGCAATGCTTATCACATGACTAGCAAATCTCACAATCTGCATAACATCTAAGTCCAGCAGTCATATGATATCAATAATGCACCCCTTTCCAATGTTGTTGTACAAAATAATTTGAAATTATTAAGTAAAAGTTAACATAATGTTTGTAAAAGGAACTAAAGCATACCTTATTTTCCACATATTTAGTCAAAGAACAATGACCAGAAACTTGTTGCTGTCACAACAACCTGAACAAAACCATATTCATCAAGCAGGGAGCACAACTCAATGCTGTAGTCACATGATACCAACAAACAAGTAGACAAGTACACTGTGCTTCATTAATCTGACTTTCTTCAGGCAGCAGCAAATTCCAAATTTTCGATAGCCATTGGCTCTAACCTCACACTCCAAAATAAATGTCAAAATATCTAAAATGGGACGGGAAAGGGTTAGAGTAAACTTGGATTATGTAAACCCATTCCACTATCTTCACTCTCAGTTGCCAACATTATCTACAAATAAAATATCCACTTTGGCTCAGAGCTCGGACTTATTCAGTTATAAGTAAATAGTTAAGGTGTTTAAATGCACTGCATAGAATGTTCAAGTGAATGCCTTCAGCTTCGGCATGGCTTATAAAATTACATGACTTACAGTCATCCATAAGCAGAAAGCAGCAAAATCCATCAGCCAAGCCAGTTCCTTGGCAAACAAACACATGGTTATTAATATCTATTGAGCAAAACAAAGATTAAAGCTTGGATTAGCATCTATGAAACAGAAATAGGGGTACTTTAATTTGTATTGCTTCATGTACCAGCAATTTGTTAAAACCAACAGCACCTGAGGTAGAGTTGGCTTATCTCTTTGATGGCTTCAGGCATTGTTCTGACAGCAACTATAAATGAAGCTGGTTCCTAGGTTCCCTCATCTGTTAAGATGCAGCAGCAATCCAATATGTTGTTTCTGTAATATGATGACTCCAGTCCTAACTGTTGGAATGGACTACAGTGGCAGAATTAAACAAAATGTATATACCATTATGCCACCTAAATCCATCAAAGAGATATGCCAGCTCTTCCTCTGGTGCAGTGTTGTTGTTGTCAGTCACTGATCAAAGTCCACAGGGATATTGGACTACAATTGCATGAAAAGAATATATCAGCTTCTGACAGATTTTAATGTTGAGACACTTAACTTTTAAGACTTAAAACACATTTTTACAGTTTGTTGGTACATGAATACCAACAGTCTCTTTTTTATCCAGGACAGAGACAAATTTTACCACTAAAAACCAGCATATATTCACCTATATGATGTGTAACTAACAGCAATGATATCCGAAAATTTTATGCTTTATTTGGCATAAGCATGCCCTATATTATACCTCAATACTTGACAAAAAATGCATACTCACACATTCTACATACAGGAATATAGTTCCTACAAGAGCTGTTTTAATTAATGTTTTTCACTTTTAATACACATTTGATATCCTGTAACTGAATTTTACCATGTCTTATGTCAACTCAGTAAACAAACTTTGTGGTTAAGGTTCTCTTTAAAACTTCTAGTCTTTCTATCAGCTTAGATGTTGTCATTGGCATCCACTCTGGGCAGTTTGTGGTAGATTTTCCATTGCGCTGCTTTCCATAGGGTAAAGCCATGGTAGATCAATTAATCCTGATAGATTAATATGAATGTCTTAGTTTTCATTATCATCTTCATTAATATCATCATGATTAATTCAGTATATTTCCCTGATATCATTGATATCACTACCTCCCATCCCCGGACCAAAACTTCATATTGACATGTACATTTCAGTGAGTATTTTTATTGCTGATAAAGGTACCATGATGGATGCCTTGAAAATCTTACTTTTACTGATCTCCATAATGGATGGCCATATTTATCAATGGTTCACCATCTTGTTATCAATGATGTTTAACAGACATAGTTTCAGCACTCAGGAGTTGAAAGGAAAAAATGCTCTTATCTTGCTTTCCTTGAAATTTGTTTTATCCAGTAGAGCAACAGTCCCTTCAAGGGACTCTTGTTTTTTATAGCATTTATTAAATGTAAATAGATTGAATTTCTGTTATTTCATATTGAGACCATGTCCAGATATGGTACAGTGCCAGTTTGTATTAGAAGGCAACATTAAGAAATCTTTGACAAAGACTATCTAAAATTACATGTTGGACTTAATGCATCATGTTGCAGAAATAATTGAAACATAAAATATTCATTTTAGGATACAAGATACATCATTTTCAGAAGAACAAGTTATAAAATATAATACATAATAGGGACTATAATGTAATGATTTGTAATTTTAACTGAAGAAAACTATAAATACCGATATATAAAAAGTAACAGTTAAATTAATAATTTGCTTAATCTTGTAATATACCAATGAATCAATGCAATCTTGTCTCTCTAGGCAAGGCAGTCTATTCTCATTCCCCAGTGCAATCTTGTCTCCCTAGGCAATGCAGTCTATTTTCATTCCCCAGTGGAATCTAGTCTCTCTAGGCAAGACAGTATATTTTCATTCCCCAGTGCAATCTAGTCTCCCTAGGCAAGACGGTCTATTCTCATTTCCCAATGGACTTTTGTCTCCCTAAGCAAGACAGTCTATTCTCATTCCCCATCAGAATCTTGACTTCCTGGGCAAGACAGTCTATTCTCATTTCCCAAAGAAATTTAGTCTCCCCAGGCAAGAGAGTCTGTTCTCATTCCCCAATGGAATCTAGTCTCTGGTAGGAAGACAGTCTATTCTCATTCCCCAATGCAATCTAGACTCCCTAGGCAAAACAGTCTTCTCATTCCCCAGCAGAATCTTGTCTTCATGGACAATAAAGTCTATTCTCATTTCCCAAAGAAATTTTGTCTTCCAAGGCAAGACTCTACCGCTCTGGTGGCCTACATGGTTAGAGCATCTGCCTTGGATGTGGGAGTTTGCAGGTTCGAACCCCAGCCAAGTCATACCAAAAGACTTATAAAAATGGTACTAGCAGCTGCCTCACTAGGTGCTCAGCATTAAGAGGTTAGTGTTAAGACTGGTTGACCTGGTGTCAGGATAACGTGACTGGGGGGGACATGATGCTACATGTCTGTGGCATGATGCCCCAGTGCTAGACATCACTAAAAACTGCCACATTGTAGCGATATGACTGAAAAATTGTTAAAGCTACATTAAAAATCCAAAACACACACACACACACACACAGAGTCTATTCTCATTCACCAATGGAATCTATCTCCTAGGCAATACAGTCTGTTCTCATTCCTCAACAGAATCTTGTCTCCCTGGGCAAGACAGTCTATTCACATTCCCTAATGGAATCTCATCTCCATATTCAATACAGTCTTTTCTTATTCCCCAGTGCAATCTTGTCTCCCAAGGCAAGAAAGTCTGTTCTTGATCCCCAATGCAATCTTGTCTCTCAAGGCAAGACAGTCTATTTTCATTCTCTAACAGAAACTAACTTAGCTATAAAGCAAATCACCTTAAATTCTGTCATAAATGTTATTGTTTGTCTTTGAAATACCAAAATTTCTTTGCCTAGGAGAATTATGTGCTGGAAAGGGATTTAGCTTGAGAATATATTTCTTGTAAAAGCCATAGCACATGGCTGTGGTTGTTTACATGCTACATGTACTTAAACTTGCTTTGATTTGGGTCATATTGTAGCAGAATACTCCCTCAACTACACTACCCTGAGTCTTGCTATCTCGGATTCTTTAGGATAGTTCTTTGTATTTGGAGCGATACCCTGCTGAATCTGTCTGAGGACTGGCTGTCTGTAGTGCAACAGTTTCTACCCCAGCAGGATACTGTCTTATTCCTGGCTTCTTTTCACTGACTGGGTCACCAACTGAGTCACTGGATCACTGGGTCATCGACTGAGTGTCCTGTGGTTGTCAACTGTGTCATCGACTGAGTTGCTGGGTCATTGACTGGATTGTCGTCTATGTTGCCACGTCGACAGCTGTGTCACTGAATTGCCGACTGGGTCGCTGAGTCATTGACTGTGTCACTGACTTGGTTGCAGAGTTGCTGTGTTGAAGAGTCACTGTCTGTGTTGCAGAGTTGCCGACTGTGTTGTAGACTGTGTCGCTGACTTGGTTGCTGAGTTGCAGACTGGGCCTTCCTCTGGTCGCCAACTTGGTTGCAGAGTCGCTGACTGGGTTGCAGAGTCGCCAGCTATGTCACAGACTTGGTCGCAGAGTCGCAAACTGGGTCACAGAGTCGTTGACTGGATCACTCACTCAGTCACAGAGTCAGCGACTGGGTCTTCCTCTGGTCGCTAGAGTTTGTCATAGTTGTGTGTTATTACTCGCTCAAGATCTACAGAGAGAGACAAACAGTGTGAAATGATGAGAGATGAGAGACCTTCAGTAAAATGTGTATTGTCGCAAGATTTCCACATTTCTAATATTAGCCTTGTAGCGCCTTTATCCTGGTCAACGAAAGACCTTGTCCCTTGACTTTTCAGATTTCCTGGCCTGGCCCTTTCCTGTCCAGCGAAATATGACCAAAATACTGCTTCACATGCAAGAGGATGTCTTCAGACAATACTGCTTCATAACACACCAAACCGTAGCAACCACAGTTGGCATATATATATATATATATATATATATATATATATATATATATACACACCCAGGCAGAATCACATGACCCAAGACTAAGATGCTAGATGGCACTACAAACCCCGCTAACAGTTAAAATCAGAATCAAAGCTAACTAAATGAAAATTACTGTCCATGGGTTTTTTTTGTTACAATATCATCTTGCTGAGCCTACCCAGGGGATGAGGCTACCCAGGGGATGAGGCTGTTCATAGGGAAATGAAAACATGTGAACAAATTAAAAAGTAAATTGACAGTCAGACATCTGTATTTTCAAAAACTGCAAATGTAATTTGCATTTTATGCCATCATTTGTAGCAGTCATAATCATAAATGTTTTTCCAGCAAAAAAGAAACTTTAACAGCAACGTCTTCCAGTCACTTCGGAAAATGCATCAATCCATCAATTTCCATTGCATTTATTTAAGTTTGTTGCTGACTTCCTTTGATGAAAGCTGCCTAATATTTATTGAAGATTGTAGTCGGCTTGCTTTGATGAAGGGTGTTATTGAAATTGCTGCTAAAGAACAACTTTGGAAGACCAAACAAATGCCTGTTATTCTGGCGGCGACATCAGATAATAGTAGAACATTGATTGAGACTGATTTTTTAACATTTTTTGCTTAGTATTTATCAGTGCTTTAAAGGTAATCAGTTTTCTTTAAAGTTTCAACAAAACTGTTTTTTTTTTCTGGGTACATTTTTATAAAAATGGCCATTGTTGGTCAGTTTATGTTACTGCCTTCAAATGTTGGTTGATTGTAGCTAATTTGGTAGCATGACTATTTGAATAGATCAACCACAGAGCAGGCCAGATGTAAGGATAAGTGGATTATGATATAACAATGCACTGTTAAGATGGTTTGTCACTATGAACAAAGGATTAGTTCATGTAACAATAGATAGATTGCAGTGCATTTTATATCAAAATTTGTGGGTTCCTTGCATGGTGCATATGAATTTCTCCACTTCAAACCCAAGATTCTATTACAAGTTTAAATCAGCCAACAATGTTGCAAAATAAAATTGCCAGATGGTCCTGTTTGGACCTTCATGAGTGGCTGAAGAGTCCGACCCTAGAGTGACAGTCTCTGTTGCACTTGCTGCAGGTGAACGTTGATGCTTGTTGAGGCTGTTGGTGTTTCACCTTCCTCCTGGCTCTCTTTGTAGCGAGGTTTGTTTTTCTCACTTCCTTAGCTTTCTGAACACCCTGTCTGACAACAAGGCGCCAGACAGAGTGGTCATCAGCGCAGCTCTCCCAGTCATTGACGTTGATGTTGGCTGTCTTCATGTCCTTCTTGCAGACATCTTTGTAATGCAGACATGGCCGTCCAGTCAGTCGTGCGCCTTCTGCTAGCTCGCCATATAGCAGGTCCTTGGGAATGTGGCCTGGGTCCATTCTCTCGACATGGCTGAGCCAGTGAAGGCACCTCTCGCTGAGAATGGAGAACATGCTGTTCATGCTGGCGCATTCCAGAACCTCTGTGTTGAGTATTTTGTCCTGCCACTGGATGCGCAGAATGTGCCGCAGGCATCTCAGGTGGAAGCTGTTGAGTTTCCTTTCGTGGCTCGCGTAGGTGGTCCATGCCTCACTGCTGTAGAGGAGTGTGCTCACATGCAGGCCTGGTAGACATGTAGTTTGGTCTTCTCAGTGAGGTTGGGGTTGTTCCAGACCCACTGGTTCAGTCTAGCCATAACTGCTGCTGCCTTGGCAATCCTGCCGTTCACTTCATCAATGGAGAGTGAGCTGGAGATGGTGGACCCAAGGTATGTGTATCCTGTGCCATGATGTTCATCTTCTTCAAACTGATGGTCAGCCCAAACTCCTTGCAGGCATGGGAGAGGTGACATACCAGCTGCTGCAGTCCATCTTCCATGTATGATGTCAAGGCTGCATCATCGGCAAAGAGCAATTCAGAGATGAGAACCTCTGTGACATTAGTCTTTGCATGGAGACAAGCGATGATGAACTGCTTGCCGTTAGCCCTGGCGTGGATGTACACTCCATCGCTGCAGTCCTTGAAGGCATACTGGAGGAGCATGGAGAAGAAGATGGCAAAGAGCGTTGGCGCAAGGATGTAACCTTGCTTCACTCCATTGCTGACTTGGAAGGCCTCCAATGTTGTGCCATTGTGGCACACTGTGCTGTGCATGTTCTCGTGGAACAACATGACGACAGTGAGCAGTCATGGGGGGCAGCCGATCTTCTCCAGGAGCCTGAAGAGTCTGCTACGGCTGACCAGGTCAAATGCCTTCATCAGGTCTATGAAAGCGATGTAGAGGGGCATCTGCTGCTCACAACACTTCTCCTGCAACTGGCGTAGTGAGAAGATCATGTCTACAGATGACCGGCCGGCTCGGAAGCTACACTGAGATTCTGGGAAGACGCGGGAGGCTAGGGTCTGCAAGCGCACCAGGGCAACATGGGCAAAAGCCTTTCTGATGATGCTGAGGAGGGAGATGCCCTGGCAGTTGTTGCAGTCGCTATGGTCTCCTTTGTTCTTGTACAAAGTGACAATGTTGGTGTCTCACATGTCCTGGGGGATGTGTCTCTGTTCCAAGCAGAGGCAGAGGAGTTCATGCAAGGGCTGGAGTAGTGCTTGTTTCCCACTCTTGAGGACTTCAGGTGGGATGCTGTCGCACCCAGGGGCCTTCCCACAAGCGAGGCAGTCGATGGCTTTTCTGAGCTTTTCCAGGGTGGGCGGTGTGTCTAGTTCCTCCATAACTGGCATGTCTGGGATGGTGTTCAGGGCAGTGTCGGTGACAACGTTTTGTGTTGCATACAGCTTGAGATAGTGCTCAACCCAGCACTGCAGCTGCTTCCCCTGGTCTGTGATGACTTTGCCCATCTTGGACTTGAGGGGGGCAGTCTTGGAGGTTGGGGGGGCCTGTTGCCTTCTTGATACCCTTGTATATGCCTCTTGCATCCCCGGTGTCGGCAGCTGTCTGTATACTGGTGCACAGGTTCAGCCAGTAGGTGTTGGCGCAGTGGCGGTGTGGTCCACTGGGCCTTGTTCCTGGCAGTCCTGAGGGCTTGCAGTGTACTAGGGCTAGGCGCAGCCTTGTAAGCCAGGAGGGCTTTCCTCTTTGCCTCAGTCACGGGCTCCATCTCCTCCCAGTTGGCCTCATACCAGTCAATATTTTTGTGCTCCTTCTTCCCATAGGCGGTAATGGCTGAATTGTACACAGTGTTTTGGAGGTGGGACCACTTGTAGTCGATGGTGTCATCAGGTGTCTCTTTGGTGAGAGCCTCCTGCAGCTTGCTGATGAACTGCTGTGTCTTCCCTGGGTTGCTTGCACAGCAGATGTTGACGCATGGGCGACCCTTCTTCTTGACATTGTGCAGCTTCTTGGGTATTATTCGTACCTTGCTGGCCACGAGGGAGTGGTCCATGTTGCAGTCGGCGCTGTGGTAGCTGCGGGTGAGGAGGACACTGGCCTGTACCGCATGCCTGGTGATGACGAGGTCTAGCTGGTGCCAGTGGTGGGAACGTGGGTGTCTCCATGACACCTGGTGGATTTCCTTGCATTTGAAGAAGGTGTTGGTCACACATAGGCAGTGGGAGCAGTACATCTCCAGCAGTCGCTGACCATTCTCGTTGATCTTGCCCCTTCCTTGAGAGTCGAGACAGGTAGGCCAGGCCTCGTGGTCAGCTCCCACTGTAGCATTGAAGTCTCATAGTAGGTAGAGACCTTCAGTGTTTGGGATACTGGATATTGCTTGATCCAGAGCCTCGTAGAACTAGTCTTTCTCCTCTAGAGTGGAGCAGATGGTTGGGGAGTACACACTGAAGATGTTGACTGGGCCTGAGGATGTTGACAGCCGGAGGGCAGGGATCCTCTCAGTGCCTGATAACAGAGGCTCAATGAAGGTGATGAGCGTGTTCTTTACAGCGAAGCCGACACCGTGCTGCCTAGGTTCATCCGAGGACATTCCTTGCCAAAAGAAGGTATAGTTGGCTTCCCTGATGGTGCCGCTGTTGGCCAGTTGGGTCTCCTGAAGGCAGGCAATGCTGACTTTCAGTCAGGAGAGTTCCCTGTCATTAACGGCAGTCTTCCATGCGTCTTTGATCTGCTGCAGGTCAGTGGTGAATCCAGGACACATGGTCCTGACGTTCCAGCTTGCGAAACGAAGAGTTGGAGTCTTCATTTTTCTTCTTTGAGTCTTGCCTGGTGCGGAGTTTGTGGCCTGCTTGTCAAGATGGTTCTCTAAGCTCCACGCACCCAGTGAAGCAGGCAGGCCATGGCGGGACAGCACCTTACTGACTGGGGGCTGCCCAGCTTAAGTTGGGCGGTAGCTCTCCAATGAGACATAGCGGTCTCTCCCACCATCGGAAGCAACCCCTGGTGCCAAGCTCTATGCCAATTGAGCTATTGCTTAGAACCAGTAAACTGTTGCTTCCCATGTTGTGCCGGCACCTTATGGCGACACTGGAGTGTCCTCTCCAGTGGAGCTATGAAGCCTGGGCAGGGTAGTATGGAGAATCAGCTGTTGCCCATGCAGCAGATCCCACCTCTCCATGCAGCTGGTGTTCCAAAGGGAAACAACTTGGCACCAACGGCATCGCAGGAGTTGCTGGAATGACATTGGAGTCAATGTCAGACCACCTAAGGGACTCCATCTCCAGATTTTCTGTCAGGGTTTACTCCCTTAGCCTTTCCCATGAGTGGGTATAGCCACAAGGCAGCGGAGGTTTGGGATCAGAGTTTTCCTTCTCCTAGATGAGCTACCATCCAAGGTTTATGAGCCCCATCTACCCAAAGCGACTGGTTTTAAGGTGCCAGTGGCCTGCCTTCACCCCTTTTCCTGTTAGTGGAAACATGATTTGCAAGACTTAGAAGCTAAGCCACTCATTAAGGCTAGGAGCTGGATTTTAGTTGACCAAGGCGATCAAAGACGCAAGCCGTCCAGAAATGCCATTTTTTTATGAATCACTTAAATTTGGCACATACTTAGCCATTTGTATGAATCACTTAAATATGGCACATATTAGCCATTTTTTATGAACCACTTAAATTTGGCATATACATAGCCATTTGTATGAATCACTTAAATTTGGCATATACTTAGCCATCATCTGAAGGCAAATCACTTTGAGGTAACATGTACTTCGTTACAAGGAGTTGGGCATATATGATGACAGAATATTGTGAACCACAGCTAGTCACAGTTTTCATTGGATCGCCATGACAACTTTGTATATGTTGCCCTCATTGTCTAAAGATGTACATCAACTAGTCAGTGCTCTTATAATTTGTTTTGGAGTTATTGCTGAATACAGCGTAAGATAAAATCTTTTGAATGCATCTTGTCTTTCCGCTTTTTATGGATCTCTTTGAAACTTGGTACTTATTATTGTTATTATCTGAAGATCTGCACATTAACAATTTTTTAAGAGTCACTGCCCTTCTTACTTACAGCTGGATGCTGTGTATTACAGAATTTTATGAAAGAACTAATAAAGCCATTTTCAGTGTATTGCCATGAAATTTATTCACATTGTGGTCATCATTTGAAGCTGTTCATGTCATCCAGTCATTTTACTCACTAGAGTTATAATGTCTTGTCCCTATCATTGGTGTTGGGATGAATTTTGGAGACGGGATATATTTACATCAGCAATTTGCTCATCATTCATGAATTTTACATTTGAGATACACAATATGAATGTTTAAATTACTTATATTAAATTAAATCAAATTAAATGAAATTAAATCAAATAAATAAAATAAAATAAATTTAAATTAAATTCATTTAATTATGATCCTACTTGTGCTTCGTTTGTGATGTTTATCATGGTTTTCTTTTTCAGAACTTCCCAGGTGTTACAACGAGTGAAGAATTTGCCTCAATTTCAAAGTTAGACATTTACAGTTCAACCACACAAGGTATATTATTATTATTATCATGTTGCTCATTAAAATACATAATCAAAGTTTTCACCTTAGATTGGAATAGCAGACAGCAGAACATAGTCATACACTTTTTTTGGTGTCAGCATCAAGAACAAAGTTGCAAACTTGTGTTCGTGTTTTTCCAAGTCATAACAGCATTCATCTTCTCAGGCAACACTGTTCTGCAGAACACTTGTTCAATTGGAAGATTAATAAAAGTTTATATTCAGCTAATATTGGCTATCAATGTATTCTTCTGGAAGTTAAGTAGTTTATCTGTGCAGTTTTAGAGCAATGAATGAGACAAACAATTATATCCCCATCCCATGCCATTTTTCCTTCCAGTGACCTTGACCTTAGAGTTACAAACCTTCCAGCTGTATGATAAGGTGGAGATCGATAACATTTCATGTATTAAATGGTTAAGAAGCCTAGATAAGGAAACAGGTCAGTGACAGCTTATTTTTGACCTTGTCCTTGGGTAGAGGTTTTCAACTATGAAAACACAAGACACAATCAAATCTGGATATACAGCAGGCTAAGGTTGCATGAAAATACCTTCATTGGTTCATATGTTATACCTGTACATGGACAGAGGTTGCTGATATATATATTCGCTTACTGTGACCTTAACCCTGAGACTGAAGTCATGGATATATCATCTCCATTTATGATATATAACTGTTGAAAGTTTCATTAACATATTTTCAGGAGTTTAAAAATTATCCCCCAGAAAATGTATGAAATCACAAAATTACATTTTCCCTTGCTTTGCTGTGAACTTAACCTTGTGGCAGGGGTGCCTGTATAAGGCATGTGACATACCATCTAGTTATGATACGGTTCATAAAATCTCTCCAGCTATCACAAACTTATGGATTGGACAAAGAAAATGTTAACAGAATGATGGACAGATTTCCTGATTAAAGATGGGCATAAAAATGCATCATTAGTATTGTCATAATTTGACATGACATCAGAAGTGCTCATGCCTAGACCTTGAGAAATGACACAGAACATGGTTTACAACACACTCTGTCTCAGTATAACTGTCTTCTTAATATCTTAAAAAGCTTCTGAACTGGATGCAAAAATTAAATGTTAACATTTAAAATGGAACCATGAAAGCTGTATATGAAGCACCGTCAGATTATCATGGATATTAGCATATTCAGTTTCATCTCTCTGAATAATTGTGTTTAGTTCAAGACTTGGCAAAAAATGTATACATATTGGCATGTGACCAGAACATCATGGCTAAGATTATGAAAGTCACAAAAAATCAGATGTAAAATTGTACAATGTTTGATAATACTACTTTTAATGGCTTAAAGTTACAACCAGGACATCACAAGAAAGTAACCTTGAGGATCAGACACACTATCCAAAATATTAATTCAATACTTAAACAGGCAAACCACAAAAAATGAGATTGACCTTTAAAACTGGATTATCAAAGTGTGTTATGTGACTTGTTGTATGACTCTATGGACTTAAAACTAGCAACAACAAAGAGCACAGCTGACAAGTTGAAAAGTATAATTTATTTTCCTAAAACAATGTGAAAGAATTAAAATAACTTGCAGTATAGTGAATGAAATCCTAGCAGTCCTAAATGTTCTATCAATTCCAAAACTATAGAATAATCCAAATGAGTTCCAAAGGTATTCCAAATGATGTTATGTAGTGTACTGATGTATCAGCAGTACAGAAAATATTGACATGATATAATCATAAAATGTCTTTAAATGAATTCATAGTGTTTCCATGACAGCTATTAAATATCCAGATCATCTTTGAATAAATTTTAGAGCACTGTAATTCCAACAAATGATTATTAAATAAATGAATTCCTCGGTAAAACTGAATATCTTCTAAGAGTGGCAATTATACTAGAAATGCCTAATTTTAGGTAACAATTCTTATATATCGATAACTAACTTGTAATACAATTGAGAGATGCATATTTATTCCAGAATGATTTGAACTGGTAAACAAGGTCACATGGGTTACAATAGCTAAATCAGAAATTAAGTCAGTCAGGCCTTTAAAAAATCAATGACCTCAATTCACTTCACTTGATGTTTATGTGAATTACAGTACATCTCAACCTTGTAATTTGTGACCGGATCTATATTACATATTACACATTATTAGAATGACTGATCCTAAGTACAAACCCTTTGATTTAGAAGACCATTATTTAAAATATTGTCAACAACATAACACTTGTAAACTATGATCATGAATAATAATACACATAATATTGATATGCGTAACACATGACCTCAGACATGATGCATGAATAAACAGTTTCATCCTTGAGAATTTGAGAGCTAGGGCTTTGATATAAAATTAGATCATGTTGAACTATAATCAAAACATTGCTGTGATCAGATCTCCACCAACAAGACTTAAAATCTTTAGATTTTTAAAAACACTGGTTCCATCCCAAGAGTCACAATTAAACGTTTTGAAACAACCATGTATATATATATATATATATATATATATATATATATCGTTTATTATATCCCAAAGTTTGAATAATGTGTCTTTAATGGTGTAGGCATTGTATTACAAGTGGAGGATCAGGAAGAAATAATTTGCACCTGTTATTGTTTTTTACTTATTTAAATATTATGATCGTTAGTGATAGTTACAAAAAGCTTTCAGATAATATCAATACTTATTGAAGAAAAACCTTTGATTGGAGGACAAAGTACAACTTCCATGAAACAAATTTTATTTCAAACACAAAACACATTTACATGTCTCTCAACTTAATGATATAACTACACACATTAACTATATTGGCAATACTTTTATTTTAATTTTAATACTATCAACAACAGAAACTCTTTCTTAAACATTAATTTCCATTAATATAATATTCCACTTGTTTTCCATTTCCATTAATATAATATTCCACTTGTTTTCCAATTTGTCATAAAATATAATTTTCCATTTAATTATTCTGATTCATGACAGAATGGTTGTGTGGTACATATAAGTAGTAAATGGGATATGGAAAACTGCAAATAACAACCTGTACACACTGCAGTTGATTATTATTTTTATTATTATTATTATTATTATTATTATCACTCAAAGTTTTATTATTAGAAAATAAAGCTTTTACAATTTGTGGTTCTTGTTTGAAGCTGTTAGTAGGTGATTTCGTGGCATTTGTTACAGCTGAGTTCCTGGGATTTGGGTCTTCATCACTCTCATGTTTGCATGGAGCCAGTCTTCTACAACAGGAACAAATGTTCTTCAAATAATTATACATTATTCCTTTGTTCTATTTTTATAGAACTGAAAAATCACGTTACTATTTTTCAAATTTGAAAGTTTAACTTTGATTATCTATGTAAACCCACATGTCTGAGAGTAACTTATGGTTAGAATAATGTGTTTTTACCAGAGTACCTTATGGTTAGAATATTGTGTTTTTACCAGAGTACCTTATAATTAGAATATTGTGTTTTTACCAGAGTACCTTATGGTTAGAATATTGTGTTTTTACCAGAGTATCTTATGGTTAGAATATTGTGTTTGTACCAGAGTACCTTATGGTTAGAATATTGTGTTTTTATCAGCACTACAATTCCCTTGAGTTGTCTGGAATTTTATAGTTTGTTCATTGTATGTGGTTGTGCTCCGTTAAAAAATGACAGTATTATCAGCCCATACTTGAGGCTTTATGGAACATGTAGACATGTATATGTTTAAAGTGGAATGTATAGATGTGTGTAGATTTAAAGTGGAACATGTAGACATGTATAGATTTAAAGTGGAACATGTAGACATGTATAGATTTAAAGTGGAACATGTAGACATGTATAGATTTAAAATGGAACATGTAGACATGTATAGGTTTAAAGTGGAACATGTAGACATGTATATGTGTAAAGTGGAACATGTAGATGTGTATAGATTTAAAGTGGAACATGTACTAATTGTATTTGATAAAGTCACAAAATAGTTTAATGAAATGACCTGAAATCCATTCAGATTTCTTGGTCAATATGCCATTCTCTCACAATATCTTTATGCCATTGTCTTATACAATATCTATATGTCATGGTCTTATACAATATAAATATGCCATTGCTGTACACAATATTGATATGCAGTTGAATGTCAATATACTATTGTCTTACACAATGTCAATATAACATTGTCTTACACAATGTCAATATGCCATTGTCTTACACAATGTCAATATACCATTGTCTTACTCAATATCAATATGTCATTGTCTTACACAATGTCAATATACTATTGTCTTACACAATATCAATATCCCATTGTCTTACACAGTGTCAATATACCATTGTGTTAAAAACAATATCAATATCCCATTGTCTTACACAATGTAAATATACTGTTGGCTTACACAATATGAATATCCCATTGTCTTACACAATGTCAATATGCCATTGTCTTACACAATATCAATATACCATTGTCTTACACAATATCAATATCATTGTCTTACACAATGTCAACATACTATTGTCTTACACAATATCAATATCCCATTGTCTTACACAATGTCAATATACCATTGTCTTACACAATATTAATATCCCATTGTCTTACACAGTGTCAATATACTATTGTCTTACACAATATGAATATCCCATTGTCTTACACAATGTCAATATAATATTGTCTTACACAATATCAATATACCAATCTCTTACACAATGTCAATATACTATTGTGACAGTCTTGCACAATATCAATAAGAAAATTGTCTTGCACAATGTCAATATAATATTGTCTTACACAATATCAATATGCCATTGATTTACACAGTGTCAGTATGCCATTGTCTTATGCAGTGTTAATATACCAGTGTCTTAGACAATATAATGATGTAATTTGCAGTGGCATGATGTGTCATTATATGCATTGCATATAAAACATTAACTCAAATAACACAGAAGTCATGTGATAGTTGTTATTCTGAAATATGTGAATCATGCAGATTGTTTTGCTAGACTATAAGAGAAGAATTTTAATCTTAGGGATCAGATTGATCTGTCAAATAATGTGACTAATTTTTATTTGTACATTGTATGCCAATTAAGTACAGAAGTTTTTACACAGAGAAAAACCTGTGCTCAAGCAGCATGTGCATTTCATATGCATGAGTACAGCTAATGATACAAAGCGAGTACAGCTAATGATACAAAGCAAGTACAGCTAATGATACAAAGTGAGTACACATATGATACAAAGTGAGTACAGCTAATGATACAAAGCAAGTACAGCTAATGATACAAAGTGAGTACACATATGATACAAAGTGAGTACAGCTAATGATACAAAGTGAGTACAGCTAATGATGCAAAGCCACATGCATCTAGCTACATTGTTCCCCTCTTATGAGACCAACCCTTCTGCAGTGAAAAAAATGTGGCCTTATAAAAAGGGGTGGCCTCAGTTGGGGGGATCTAAATGGTTCAGATATAGTTTTTGTTCTCTGGCAAAGTAGCATAATAACAAGGGTGGCCTGTCTTGAAAAAAAACTTTCAAGATGCTAATACCATTCAAATGCTTTAAGAATAAAGAAATCCGAAAGAGTTGATTGTGGTATTCAGTATCATTTAATATATATATATATATATATATATATATATATATATATATATATATATATATATATATATATATATATATA